>ML806972.1:323012-340173 GCA_009831015.1 Picea engelmannii | reverse complement strand
TACTAGCAAACCTTTTCTTCATACTATATGGCCCAGTAGTATCCCAAAGGGTGTTCTGAAGATGCACTTCTTTATGTTTAACGATATATGATACTTCCTGCATCTTTCTAAAATTAGCTGCAAGACCTCTACATGGTCATTCAATAGACTATAGGTTGTCCAATCATCCAGATATACCTCTACAAACTAGTGGATGAATTCTTTGAATGCAGTTGTGACTACTCTGGAAAGTATTGTTGGTGAATTGTTCAGTCCAAACAACATGAATATGTACTGGCAGGATCCCCATTCTGTGGAAAAAGTGGTCTTGTATCTATCTTCTAGAGCTATCTTAATTTGATGGTAGCCTTGGAATCCGTCAATGAATGAGTAAGCTTCCTGTCCTCCTACGTTCTCCAACAACTCATATGTGAAAGGAGTAGGGAAGGGATCATGTAGGCATGAATAATTAAACTTTCTTAAGTAGACAGATATCCTTATTACCCCCTGGGTTTTTTCCTGAACTACCATCGGGTTACCCATCAAGCTCATAGATCAGGCTTAGTCTATATGGTCGTTGTCTGATCGGTCCTGCCTCTGCTCTGAGAGGTATCTTCATTTATCCTAGCTCTCCTGTTATTCCTTTCATTCATGTGAATGTTGTTGGGAACAGGTCATTGTACTCGCGTAGTAACTTTGTTATGCTTTCCATTGTTTGCTCATCCTAGTAGTCTCCAATGCTGGCCATTTTGGGATTCTCAATTGTCCCAATGTTGACTTTCTTCACCTTCATCGACACAACGAATGTTTTTGATTCCAGGGATGGACCTTCCACTTCTCTTTCCCCTTCCTCTTCCTCCATTTGAATTTTTCGCGAATCATCTTCATCTGGTGCTTCTTCCTGCACATGGTAGCATGACAGTAGTTCTTTTATTATCTGTTTGTTCTGTTGTTTCTTTTTAGTTATGAGTTAAACTTCCTGTTCTTTAAGTAATATCACCCCTCTAATTTTTTTAAGTGTTGAGTCTATGTTGGGGTTCTCATGCTCGAATGAGAAAGTGACTGTAAATATTTTCTTTAATACTGTCCAGTTTGGAGTTCCTCTGTGCAATTCCTGGTCTGTATACCAGTTTGTTGGGATCCATTCTAATGTGTGAAGAAAATGATGAGGCCATTCCTCAAGTGGTCTCATCCTCCATAGCGTTATGCACTTCTCCAAGTGTTTTGCTGGTGCCCCCTGCCCATCATATTTCTGCAATTGGTTGCTTCCCTTTTCTGCGCGAAATATGATGCACAATAACTGCTTACATTGGTACCAGTCCTTGACTGCTTCTTTGTGTGCACTCCACCATCTTGAAGGTGTTTCCTTGAGTTCTATATCCAATGCTAAGAGCCTATGATTCTCTAGCAGTTCATCTTTGTATCATGTTAAGAATGCTTCTAAGTCATTCACCCCATGGAAGCTGGGAGGTTCCCTTATCTCCGTACCTACCCATCTTACTATGTTATTTATTCTTTCTCATATTCTTGTGGAGACTTTGTGTAACCTTTGTTGCCAGTTTTCTAAGCCCATATAGGTCTAATGCACATGAGGTGATGCTTCTCCAACTCAATACCCCATCTGCAGTTAGCTTCACATAATCTTCTTCTCGCGCGGTTGTTTTGTACAACTGGTTAATTTCCTCTAGGTTTAAGCAAGTAGGTTCTACAAAGCTTTCCCCTTTGAATGGGTCCAATGTTGCAATGAATCTGTATTCTCCCGACGTGAATGTCATCTTCCTTGTCTTTAATTTAATGATGGACTGATTGTCAAATTCCCAATCCAATCCAAGCAGTGTTGTTTTGTCCACTATCTCTATTACTTCGAAGTCAACTTTAGTGCGCACTCCATCTAGATCTATTACCCCTTTTAGTCTCCTAATCGATAGAACTCTGTGTTGATTCGCTAATTTCAGCTCAACTAATGAATATCCTAATGTGGGCTCTCCCATACATTGCCATGTATTATTGAATAGCACATTGAATTCCTATCCTAAATCAGGTATGATATCTCCCATGTTGAAATCTCCAATGTTGGCGTTAAGTCTGAATTCCCTGCTTGTTCTCCTCCTTGTATGTAGATGATTGACTATTTTCTAATCTAGCTTTCCTTCTTCTTGTATGCTACATCTTCTAGCATATTTTGTAATATTTTAACAAATGATGGATCATTTAGTACTTTCACCCATGATTGAAAAAACCATTTAATTGTTCTTACCTATCCCAGGGTCTGTGTTTCTTTGGTGTGGTCCAATGACGGAGGAATATTGTACTCTAGTGCTTCCTTATTATGTTGCGCAGTTGATTTCGATGTAATATATGGCTTCATGAATTCTTGTTTGGCTTGTTTGAATATCTCTTTTTCGTTCTACGCATCAAATTGCTTCCTTGGATCAACATTCTTCTTCACCCATTGGTGTTGGGATGGATCTTATCTTACTGTGTCGTTTCTTGTTTTAGCTCCTCCCCGTGTAACTATGTTGATGTTTCTTCCTTCATCCCTTGCTTCTGTTGAAATCCACTGAATGTTCTGATTGTTTTGATTCCTTTTTTCCTGGATATTTCCCAATAGTGTAGGACATTATTCTATGTCATGATTCGATGTGCGACAATACATACACGTTGCAGGTGGAAATGGATATTCTCTTGCATAATGTCCTAGTTGTTGACAGTTGTGGCATACCATTGGTCCCGTGCCTCTTCCAAAGCCTCCTCTTTCACTTCCTCCACCTCTGTAGCCAACTCAATCTCCTCGTGGTGAATTGTACTAAGGCGCTTGGTTATACTACCTGGGATTATAGTGTGGTTGTGTGATATTATACTGCGACTATACAATGTTATATTGTTGTTGTGCAGTGTTATAATGTTGTTGTGTAGTGTTATACGGGGCTAGTACTTGGTTAAACTGTGGCGCAGCTTTCCCGGTCATCATTTCTTTCTACACCTTGTAAGTATCTGATGTTGTTTCACTCATCAAGTCCATGGTTCTACAATCTTTGTCATCATGACCTGCTAATTTACAAAACTTGCAATATGAACTCTTAGGTACTGTCTGGTACTTCTGCATCATTGGGCAGTGATACGGATCTTGTTCTTTTTTCTTATAAATTTCACACCATAGTCCTCTTGTTGGTAATGGGTTTGGCATTCCTGCTTCCATGTACTACGCGAATGTTGGACATTCATTCTTATGGTGTCCTTCTGTCCTACATGTGGTACACCAAACAACTTCTCTTTTGTCCTTACTTTGTCCTGGTTTAGCTGGAATGTTACTTTCTTCATATCCTCCTTCAACTCCTCTATGGTTGGATATGTCTTCTGATATTGGTTCTCTTTCAGTTGTAGGGCTGCCTGTAAAGCCTTTTCCCGTGTCTGAAACTTCTTCTATCGCAAAGGGTATTTCAAGTTTGGTAGTAGTGAATTGATGAACATATTCCTATGTTGCATGTCTATCATGACTTTAACTCTCCCTTCAGTTGTTTGAATCTCTAGTCAATCTCCCATATAGATTCTCCTAGTTTTTGTGTGATCTCTATCATCTCGTTCATGTACTGATATTCTAAACTAGGCTTCTGGAATTCATTTATCAACAACTTCTTGATATCTCCAATCGTTCTGGTTGTCCATGGTGGACTATTTTCAGCTAAAATCATGTACCAATCCAGTGCGATATCTCTTATCGTAATAGCTAATTGTGCAAGTTTAGTGTCGTCTTCTATGATATTTTTTGCTTCCTAGATATTTTCACATATAAACAGGTGCTTCTCTAGGTGTTCTGACGCTTCTTCTTTGAATTCTGGTAACCTGATTGTGGGATCATGTCATGCCATCCTAACTAGTGAGCTACTACCTTCACATGGTGTAGATACTTGACTAATACTTCATGAACTGGCTTCCCCAGTTGTTGTTCCTTGTGTAGATGTACTTCCTGCTATCTTCCTTCTCCTGAAATTTGGTTGTCTAAATGGTGGTGTTCTTCTTGGTGTATTAGTTGCACATGGGTTTATGGGTTCCATAGTGACACTAATATGGATAGGAGTGTTTCCTTTTATTCCCTCTCTTGGACCTCTCGTCTTCCTCTCATAAATTGAGTGCAAGATTTCCTCAATCTACTCCACATCCCGTAGATCCTCTACCTCCTCGTCGTCACTTTCCAAGCCTTCCCTCGCGACTACGACTCTCGTCTTGGTGTTCACGTTATATTTGTAGGGTACTCCATTGCACGTCTTTCCAGTTGTTGCCATGATCCGCTTGATCTAGTCTTCGTCCATCATAATTGGGCTCAAGGCCTCCTTTTTTCCTTTATCCACTTCTCCTTCAATTCCTCCTTCTCCTTTCATTGCTTCCCCCCTTCCCCCATGCACACATGGAAATATAGTTTTCTGACTCCATTTTTATTACGTCTTTTTTATATAGTAATATATTAATGGAATTATATAAGGATTGGATGTACCTACCTTGAGGTCCCTTCAAGAACTGTTGTTTAGCTGTGCTGTAAGACATCATTGTATCTACTGCAAACTGTGTGATAAATCCAACAACAATGTTGTCGAACGAGAGGAATAGTTAATATAACCCTCACATAACAACCATGACTCGTGAAAGTTCCCTTTGTTAAGGTGGGTACCCTATAGGGGAACTAAAATAGTGATTCAACATCCACCCCAGGTACTGTGGGAAATTCCCAATCACGAACACCTCTATAGATACCTAAAACAAGCCACTAAGGTTACCACCTCACAATCGGTGATCGGGGAAATAGTCGAACGTCCGAACACACATATGGGAAAGGAAAATAATCTTGAAGCCTTGAAAATGCTACCACATAAAGAGGTGTGTGAACTTCTGAAGCCCCTATACACGTAGTAATCGAAGCAGTATAGAAAACACCAAGACAAGTAGAGAGGGGATATCACCCTACTTGCCCCAATGTAACCTCATGATTTAATCCTATGTTAGAGGAGCTTCCTAACACACTCATTGTGACAATGGATTTATTCTCTCGTTAATGTCTGTTAGGCTTGATTTTGTGGTATTGGAGAGTTTACTCTCCAATCCTACACCAAGGCCCTAAGCTCCTACGCTATGTTGGTTTTCTAAAAACAAAAAGTGTCAAATGATTTTTGGATTATATGTTCCTTTTATGGTTTTTTATTATTTAAGGGAATATATGAAACTTCGATGATCTTTTAGACTCACTCCCAATACAAATAAGGACAAGTTCGATGCATCAATGCAACTTTTAACTTTTGATGAGTTATAGCTAAGGAAAGGGAGGAAAAACATATTTGTATATTTTATGAAAAAAAGAAACAACCTCACAATCATCATCAATCATGAAAGACAATCCAAAGAACTCAATAACATCCTTTAACACCAAACACACCAATACACCTTTTGTTGCAAAACTCAAAATCTCTACCCTAGGAAATTGTGTGCGTGTGTTTTTTTCCTGTGCTTTTTTGAATGCAGATTTCTTTAATCTAAGAAAATGAAAATGCATACAGATTAGAGAAAAACAAGAAAGGGCTATAGGATATTGGTAGCGATGCATCGAAGCACACTCCAATGTCTCTATGAAATCAAAACCGAAAATTTGAAAAATAATCTAGCAATGCAACACCTTTTAAACACTGAAAACCAAATGTAAAGAAGAAACAAACACACTACCATATATGAAACAATATGTTGGGAATACTGCGCATATCAACACTAATTAGGAAAAAACAAAACCAATAAAAGAATCCCAAATAAACATTAAGAAACCTCAAATTCACTTCAAACTCAGACAACAAAGGAGAGACTTAAACAGATGAGAGAGCTAATTTCTCCCCAGATTGGGTTAAGTTTGAGGGAGCCAATTTGTTAATCCCTAGGTTGAACCTCAAATTCACTTCAAACTCAAATAACAAAGGAGATACTTAAATAGATGAGAGAGCCAATTTCTCCCCCGATTGGATTAAGTTTAAGGGAGCCAATTTATTAGTCCCCAAGTTGGGTTAAGTTGACGGAGCCAATTCGTTCATGATTTATTAGTCCCCGGGTTGGGTTAAGTTGAGAGATCCAATTGCTCAAATCAATGCTTTTTCATTTATTTTTTATTTATGTTTTTACAATTCTGTACATTTACATTTTTTTCAATGATATTTTATTTTCTAACTTAAGTTTTGTTTTAAAAAGATTATTTATGGTCTTCTTAGGGTGCAGAGCATCTTCTAGAAGCAAGTTTCTTCACAACTCGGGAATATGAAGCGCTCTCAAAGAAAATCACTTTCCAGTTGTTTGGTTTCCAATTTCTCGTAACCAGGTGAACCAACACCAATGGCCTAGCGAAAATACCTGCAACATTTGAAGTTTGGATGGCCACCTGATTTGATTATTTGATGATGGATAATACTAGTTTGATGATTTATGTCCATCGCGTATGTTTGTTTTGGAGGAATGCAATGGGAATTATATGGCCTAGTAGTATGCCAAAGGGTGTTCTAAAGATGCACTTCTTTATGTTTAACGATATATGATACTTCATGAACCTTTCTAACATTAGCTGGAAGACCTCTACATGGTCTTTCAACAGACTATAGGTTGTCCAATCATCCAGATATACCTCTACAAACTAGTGGATGAATTCTTTGAATGCAGTTGTGACTACTCTGGAAAGTATTGTTGGTGCATTGTTCAATCCAAACAACATGAATATGTACTAGTAGGATCCCCATTCTGTGGAAAAAGTGGTCTTGTATCTATCTTATAGAGCTATCTTGATCTGATGGTAGCCTTGAAATCCGTCAGTGAATGAGTAAGCTTCCTATCCTCCTACGTTCTCCAACAACTCATCTGTGAAAGGAGTAGGGAACGGATCATGTAGGCACGAATAATTAAACTTCCTCAAGTAGACACATATCCTTACTACCCCGTGTTTTTTCTCCTGAACTACCATCGGGTTGGCCATTCAGAATCCTCTACCGGCTCTATAATTTGAGGCTCCAACATCCTATCGATTTCGGCTTTGACTTTTTGCTTATAGATCAGGCTTAGTCTATATGGTCGTTTTCTAATCGGTCTTGCCTCTGCTCTGAGAGGTATCTTCATTTATACTAGCTCTCCTGTTATTCCTTTCATTCATGTGAACGTTGTTGGGAACAGGTCATTGTACTCGCGTACTAACTTTGTTATGCTTTCCACTGTTTGCTCATCCTAGTAGTCTCCAATGCTAGCCATTTTAGGATTCTCAATTTTCCCAATGTTGACTTTCTTCACCTTCATCAGCACAATGAATGCTTTTGATTCCAGGGATGGACCTTCCATTTATCTTTCCCCTTCCTCTTCCTCAATCTGAAATTTTCACGAATCATCTTCATCTGGTGCTTCTTCCTGCACATGGTAGCATGACAGTAGTTCTTTTATTGTCTGTTTGTTCTATTGTTTCTCTTTAGTTATGAGTTAAACTTCCTGTTCTTTAAGGAATATCACCCCTCTAATTTTTTGAAGTGTTGAGTCTATGTTGGGGTTCTCATGCTTGAATGAGAAAGTGACTGTAAATATTTTTTGTAATACTGTCCAGTTTGGAGTTCCTCTGTGCAATTCCTGGTCTGTATACCAGTTTGTTGGGATCCATTCTAATGTGTGAAGAAAATGATGAGGCCATTCCTCCGGTGGTCTCATCCTCCATAGAGTTATTCACTTCTCCAAGTGTTTTTTTGGTGCCCCCTGCCCATCATATTTATGCAATTGGTTGCTTCCCTTTTCTGTGCGAAATATGATGCACAGTAACTACTTACATTGGTACAAGTCCTTGACTGTTTCTTTGTGCGCACACTCACCATCTTGAAGGTGTTTCCTTGAGTTCTATATCCAATGCTAAGAGCCTATGATTCTCTAGCAAATCATCTTTGTATCATGTTAAGAATGCTTCTAAGTCATTCACCCCATGGAATCTACGAGGTTCCCTTATCTCCGTACCTACCCATCTTACTATGTTGTCTATTCTTTTGTATATTCTTGTGGAGACTTTGTGTAACCTCTGTTGTCAGTTTTCTAAGCCCATATCTAAGTCTAATGCACATGAGGTGATGCTTCTCCAACTCAGTACCCCATATGCAGTTAGCTTCACATAATCTTCTTCTTGCGCGGTTGTTTTGAACAACTGGTTAATTTCCTCTAGGTCTAAGAAAGCAGGTTCTAAAAACCTTTCTCCTTCGGATGGGTCCAATGGTGCAATGAATCTGTATTCTCCTGACCCGAGTGTCATCTTCCTTGTATTTAATTTGATGATGGACTGATTGTTAAATTCCCAATCCAATCCAAGAAGTGTTGTTTGGTCCACTATCTCTATTACTTCGAAGTCAACTTTAGTGCGCACTCCATCCAGATCTATTGTCACCCCTTTTAGTCTCCTAATCGGTAGAACTTTGTGTTGATTCGCTAGTTTCAGCTGAACTGATGTTCAATATCCTAATGTGGGCTCTCCCAAACATTGCCATGTATTATTGGGTAGCACATTGAATTCGTATCCTAAATCCAGTATGATATCTCCCATGTTGAAATCTCTAATGTTGGTGTTAAGTCTGAATTCCCTGCTTGTTCTCCTCCTTGTATGTAGATGATTGACTATTTTATCTAGCTTTCCTTCTTCTTCTATGCTACATCTTCTAGCATATTTTGTAATATTTTAACAAATGATGGATCATTTAGCAGTTTCACCCATGATTGAAAAAACCCTTTAATTGTACTTACTTATCCTAGGGTATGTGTTTCTTTGGTGTGGTCCAAAGACGAAGGAATATTATACTCTAGTGCTTCCTTATTATGTTGCGTAGTTGATTTTGATGTAATATATGGCTTCAGGAATTCTTGTCTGGCTTGTTTGAATATCTCTTTTTCATTCTACGCATCAAATTGCTTCCTTGGATCAACATTCTTCTTCACCCATTGGTGTTGGGATGGATCTTATTTTACTGTGTCGTTTCTTGTTTTAGCTCCTCCCCGCATAACTATGTTGATGTTTCTTCCTTCATCCCTTGCTTCTGTCGAAATCCACTGAATGTTCTAATTGTTCTGATTCCTCTTTTCCTGGATATTTCCCAATAGTGTAGGACATTCTTCTATGTCATGATTCGATGTGCGACAATACATACACATTGCAGGTGGAAGTGGATATTCTCTTGCATAGTGTCCTAGTTGTTGATAGTTGTGGCATACCACTGGTCTTGTGCCTCTTCCAAAGCCTCCTCTTTCACTTCCTCCACCTCTGTAGCCAGCTCAATCTCCTCGTGGTGAATTGTACTGAGGCGCTTGGTTATAATATCTGGGATTATAGTGTGGTTGTGCGATATTATACTGCGGCTGCGCAGTGTTATATTGTTGTTGCCCAGTGTTATAATGTTGTTTTGTAGTGTTATACGGGGATAGTACTTGGTTAAACTGTGGTGCAGCTTTCCCGGTCATCATTTCTTCCTACACCCTGTAAGCATCTTATGTTCTTTCGCTCATCAAGTCCATGGTTTTACAATCTTTGTCATCATGGCCTACTGATTTACAAAACTTGCAATATGAGCTCTTAGGTACTATCTGGTACTTCTGCATCATTGGGCAGTGATACAGATCTTGTTCTTGTTTCTTATAAATTTCACACCATAGTCCTCCTGTTGGTAATGGGTTTGTCATTCCTGCTTCCATGTACTGTGCGAATGTTGGACATTCATTCTTATGGTGTTCTTCTGTCCTACATGTGGTACACCAAACAACTTCTCTTTTGTCCTTACTTTTGTTCTGGTTTAGATGGAATGCTAATTTATTCAGATCCTCCTTCAGCTCCTCTATGGCTGGATATGTCTTCTTATATTGGTTCTCTTTCAGTTGTAGGGCTGCTTGTAAAGCCTCTTCTTGTGTCTGAAACTTCTTCTATCGCAAAGGGTATTTCAAGTGTGGTAGTAGTGAATTGATGAACATATTCCTATGTTGCATGTCTATCATGACTTTAACTCTCCCTTCAGTTGTTTGAATCTCTAGTCAATCTCCCATACAGATTCTCCTAGTTTCTGTCTGATCTCTATCATCTCGTTCATGTACTAATATTCTGAACTAGGCTTCTGGAATTCATTTATCAACAACTTCTTGATATCTCCAATCATTCTGGTTGTCCATGGTGGACTATTTTCAGCTAAAATCATGTACCAATCCAGTGCGATATCTCTTAGTGTAGTAGCTAACTGTGCAAGTTTAGTGTCCTCTTCTGTGATATTTTTCCCTTCCTAGATATTTTCACATATAAACAGGTGCTTCTCTGGGTGTTCTGACGCTTCTCCTTTGAATTCTGGTAACCTGATTGTGGGATCACGTCATGCCATCCTGACTGGTGAGCTACTACCTCCACGCGGTGTAGATACCCTACTAATGCTTCATGAATTGGCTTCCCCAGTTGTTGTTCCTTGTGTAGATGTACTTCCTGCTATCTTCCTTCTCCTAAAATTTGGTTGTCTAAATGGTGGTGTTCTTCTTGGTGTATTAGTCGCACATGGGTTTATGGGTTCCACAGTGACACTAATATGGATAGGAGTGTTGCCTTTTATTCCCTCTCTTGGACCTCTCGTCTTCCTCTCATATATTGAGTGCAATATTTCCTCAATCTACTCCACATCCCGTAGATCCTCTACCTCCTCTTCGTCACTTTCCAAGCCTTCCCTCGTGACTATGACTCTCATCTTGGTGTTCACCTTATATTGGTAGGGTACTCCATTGCCCGTCTTTCCAGTTGTTGCCATGATTCGCTTGATCTAATCTTCGTCCATCATAATTGGGCTCAAGGCCTCATTTTTTCCTTTATCCACTTCTCCTTCAATTCCTCCTTCTCTTGTCATTGCTTCCCCCCTTCCCCCATGTACGCATGGAAATATAGATTTCTGACTCCATTTTTATTACGCCTTTGTTATATAGAAATATCTTAATGGAATTATATAACGATCGGATGTACCTACCTCGAGGTCCCTTCAAGAACTCTTGTTCATCCACGCTGTAAGACATCATTGTATCTACTGCAAACTGTGTGATAAATCCAGCAACAATGTTGTCGAACGAGAGGAATAGTTAATATAACCCTCACATAACAACCATGACTCATGCAAGTTCCCTTTGTTAAGGTGGGTACCCTCTAGGGGAACTAAAATAGCGATTCAACATCTACCCCAGGTACTATGGGAAATTCCCAATCACGAACACCTCAATAGATACCTAAAACAAGCCACTAAGGTTACCACCTCACAATCGATGATCAGGGAAACAGTCGAAGGTCCGAACGCACATATGGGAAAGGAAAATAATCTTGAAGCCTTGAAAGTGATATCACATAAAGAGGTGTGTGAACTTCTGAAACCCCTGTACACATAGTAATCGAAGCAGTATAGAAAACACCAAGACAAGTAGAGAGGGGATATCACCCTACTTGCCCCAATGCAACCTCGTGATTTAATCCTATGTTAGAGGAGCTTCCTAACACACTCATTGTGACAATGGATTTATTCTCTCTTTAATGCCTGTTAGGCTTGATTTTGTGGTATTGGAGAGTTTACTCTCCAATCCTACACCAAGGCCCTAAGCTCCTACGCTATGTTGGTTTTCTAAAAACAAAAAGCGTCAAATGATTTTTGGATTATATGTTCCTTTTATGGTTTTTTATTATTTAAGGGAATATATGAAACTTCGATGATGTTTTAGACTCACTCCCAATACAAATAAGGACAAGTTCGATGCATCAATGCAACTTTTAACTTTTGATGAATTCTAGCTAAGGAAATGGAGGAAAAATATATTTGTATATTTTATAAAAAAAAGAAGCAACCTCACAATCATCATCAATCATGAAAGACAATCCAAAGAACTCAATAACATCCTTTAACATCGAACACACCAATACACTTTTTGTTGCAAAACTCAAAATCTCTACCCTAGGAAATTGTGTGCGTGTGTTTTTTTCCTGTGCTTTTTTGAATGGAGATTTCTTTAATCTAAGAAAACGAAAATGCATGCAGATTAGAAAAAAACAAGGGCTAGAGGATATTGGTAGTGATGCATCGAAGCACACTCCAATGTCTCTATGAAATCAAAACCCAAAATTTGAAAAATAATCTAGCAATGCAACACCTTTTAAAAACTGAAAACTAGATGCAAAGAAGAAACAAACACACTACCATATATGAAAAAATATGTTGGGAATACTGCCCATATCAACACTGACTATGAAAAAAACAAAAAAAAGAAAAGAATCCCAAATAAACATTAAGAAACCTCAAATTCACTTCAAACTCAAACAACAAAGGAGAGACTTAAACAGATGAGAGAGCTAATTTCTCCCCAGGTTGGGTTAAGTTTGAGGGAGCCAATTTGTTAATCCCTAGGTTGAACCTCAAATTCACTTCAAACTCAAATAACAAAGGAGACACTTAAACAGATGAGAGAGCCAATTTCTCCCCCGATTGGATTAAGTTTAAGGGAGCCAATTTATTAGTCCCCAAGTTGGGTTAAGTTGAGGGAGCCAATTCGTTCATGATTTATTAATCCCTGGGTTGGGTTAAGTTGAGAAATCCAATTGCTGAAATCAATGCTTTTTCATTTATTTTTTATTTATGTTTTTACAATTCTGTACATTTACATTTTTTTCAATGACATTTTATTTTCTAACTTAAGTTTTGTTTTAAAAAGATTATATATGGTCTTCTTATGGTGCAGAGCATCTTCTAGAAGCAAGTTGCTTCACAACTATGGAATACGAAGCGCTCTCAAATCAAATCACTTTACAGTGGTTTGGTTTCCAATTTCTCAAGACAATACAACGTTCTCATACTTCGTTTCCAATTCGGAAGCGGAATGCGGAAATAACGAAGAAGAGAATAGGGCGGAGAACGATTCAAAATTTTGGGATTCAATACTGCTTGAAAGTCTGGAGAGTGGATTTTCCTCCCTTCGATGAATCCCTCGAGTACTTTGGGGTTCACTTCTAGCTCACGAAAGGCCGCGGTGGGGTAATTTTTAAATTTTTTAAGGCTGCAGATGATACCCTTGTCACAGATAGACTAAGGAGTATAATGGTAAATTGTCACAGTTGCAGGTGAAAAGAGGGATAAATAGATGTGAATGGGAGATTGAAGACTTCTAAAATGTTGTTAATATTATTGCACTGAAACGACACCCTACTAATATAAATTTAATTATTTCTTAAAAAATATAGAATAATTATTTCTAAAAAAAAAATATAGAAATGATATTCTATAAAAACATATTGAAAAAAATATAAAACAACCCATTACTTTTTTTTTAATACATAAACAATATTCTATAGAAACATATTGAAAAGATATAAAGCAACCAAGTTTACAATTTGATAAAGAAATATTTATATAATTATTAATTATTAATTTAACATAGTTAATGTAAACTTAAATTCTCATACCTATATAACATTTAAATAAAATAAATAAATAAATAAATCATTTGTAATCTCATTGAAAATGTGTTATTTGCCATTTTTGATAGTCAATTTAAAAAAAATCTTAAAGACACTATCACATTTAAAAAACAATTTTAAAGGAAAAAATGCAATCCAAAGAAGTTTTTAAAGTTGCTTTTGGTTTCATTTTTGCTAATTTATTTTTAATTAATTTATATGAAATTTAATTTTCATTTAACAATTAATTGAAAATAAAAAATAATTTATTTATTTTTATATTTAAAAATGTTAATAATTTTTTTTTAAATAATTTTATAATAAAAAAACAATGAGAAGGTGAGTTTATCTAATTAATATTTTAAACAAATATTATAAAATATCTTTTTTATTAAAGAAATATTTTTAAGTTTATTAATTATTTTTTAAAATATTATAAGATATTTTTTATTAAATATATTTTTTATTAAAAAAATATTTTTTAATTTATTATTTATTTTTAAAAATATTATAAGATATTTTTTATTTTTTTTTCAAAAACATTTTTAATTTTTTAGAGCATCAAATATTTTAATGGTAACAACATAATACACTTGGTCCTAAATCTTATTCTCCCATGTAGTTGGAATAACCCTTGGAGGCTTGCATGAAACAACATGCAGATTGGCTGCTAATAACAATGAATGAATAGAAAGGTTAGGAGGTTTAGAGTTTGATCCTGGTAATCGTCGGCTATGCAAGCCCTGGTAGCAGGTAGTGATTTCAAGTAACTCTCCCTGGTAGACTACTCAAATGAGACAGATGGAGGGTTAGGTTTTGATCCAGGTGGGCATCGGCTATGGTAGCCTTGGTAGTAGGCTGGAGGAATTGAGTTCGGGTAGAATCACAGTAGATAGTACAGATGAGGTGGATATTAGTTATAGGCCCTGGCGTTGGGTAGGTGGACAAACAACATAGAAGTTAGGTGGTAGGTAGCATAGCTGGCTTGGTTCTCAACTCCCCTCAAGGACGTCATGTGGAGCCATGCAAGTCTCTTTAAGTCTAACGAAGAGTACATGGAGGATTTAATAAAACCTAAGGCGACCAAGTACATAAAGAAGCCCATTCTAAATGATCTTAATACTTGAGATGGTTTTGAGACATCATATTCTCCAGGTGGAGGAGTGGTAGGCATCCAAAYTGAGAAAAGATACATCCCGCTTCTCGATGACCTATTCGAACTTGAAGGGAAGGGACAGTTTCGGCCAACAGTTGTAACAAGTCTTTCCCCTACGACTCTTTCCGCCCCTCTCTCTCTAATTAGATAGGAAGGTAAATCACTTGYAGTGCTTACTCACAGAAGGGATTTCGGGTCTGAGGATAAAAWTTTTGTTTCGATAATACCTGTAGAGATTAACAAGCTCCTTACCGAAACCAGGGATTCAAAAGGAAAAGAAAAAGACCTAGAATACGCCGATCGAAGGGTATTTGGACAAAAAGACGTGGAAGATGAGAAAGAATAATTCAAAAATGGTCTTGGGGCGAGATGTAGGGYTGAAGGAAGTTTCTTCCTTATCTCTTTTAGCTCTGGTGGGTCGTTTTAGCTACTRGGCTTATTCGACGGTGGATGTAGGCAGGTGGACACAGAAAAATTGGAAACCATTTATGGGGTACACTCTGGAAACCCTAGTGTTGGTCCGAGGCTGGTTCTATTTCCGGTTTAGAAATGATGAAGATGCGAAAAATATCCTGAATGAGGTTTGGCTTTGTGGTAGTGGAAGTCTCATGATAAAAAGGTGGACACATAGTTTTAACTCGAAGAAAGATTTTTTCAGATTCAGGCATCTCTGGGTATTAATTTCGGGTTTTCCACTTGCTTTTTGGAACCTAGAAGCATTCAAAGCAATGGGTGATGCTCTGGGTAAATTCCTACATGTGGAACATGCAATTTTGGAGGGACAGGTCCGCAAAATTGGCAAAATTTTAGTTGAATTTGTTCTCCAAAAGGGATTATCAAAGTATATGGAAATTGGACTACTCATAAATTGGACTACAAGGGGATCATGTTCCACTATTTGGTGTGCAAGGAGGTGGGGCACTTGCAAAATAATTTTCCAGGGAAAATAAGGAAGCAGTCGACATGGGAGGTTGATTGGTCAGAGAGATCCACGGATGCGGGTTTTTCTGCTGGAAAGGGAGCAAATTATGTGGAAGAGGACTCAATTATCAACTCAATAAATTTGACCTCATTCATTGGTAAGTTAAAATTGCATGCCCCTGCTCTCTTTTCGTCCCTTTCGTCGAAGAAATTGGACCAGTTACATAGTATAGTTTTTTTTTCAGATTTTTGTGTTATTTCTGAACCCTCTCTTAGTACTAGTAAGTCAAGATGTTGTAACAGAAATAATATTGACTCACGGGAAGTGGGTGAAGGGTCGGATCTAGGGCTTATGATTGAGGAGGGATTTATTCTTGTTGAAAAGGAGGAGGGAGACTGGAGGAGGAGACTGTTGTGGGAGGGGTTTTAAACCCTGTAGATTTAGAGGTTCTCACCACAAGGGGATTTTTGCTGGCCGAAGAAAATTGTCTGGAGATTGGTAATAAGTTTTATGTAGAAGTGGAATACACTTATGCTCTTGTAGAGATAAATTTGGATGAAAATATTCCTTCTTTCATAGAAACTAGGGTTTTGGACAGGTTTGGGAACTCTAAACTCTGAGAGCAGGTGGTTAACAAAACAGTGGAGAACTCTTTAATTGATTTACTACCTTCTTACAAAGAAGTGTTAAATAGAACCCCACTTCAGATATTTTCTGGAGGAAAACCTCTCTTTGGGTCTATCTCAAAGACAAAACCGTTAGCCCAGCTGCTACTGCTCGTGGTTAGGGCATTAAAAAGGAGTTGTTGGTCAAGAAAGGGTCTATTTTTGGAGGACTTCATAAATATTTCTCACCAATCAAAACCAGAAGAGCTAGGAAGTCCGTTAAGGAGAAAGAACAAGAGGGGAATTTAATCTTAAAGGTATCAGAGGGTCCAAGGGCACTTAGAGCACAAGAATCCCTAGCGAGAGGTATTAAATGATAGTACTCTTGCTAAACGTTAGAGGAGTGGGGGGTGCTCCAAAAAATATATCCCTCAAAATATTGTTTGATATAGTTAAACCAAATTTAGTCATGATACAAGAAACTATGGTCATTGGCTTTAAGGTGAGAGACGTTTTCTCCAATTTCTTCCCAACTTGGAATTTTTGTGCGATGGATTCAAAAGGTTTGTCTGGAGGACTTCTATATACATGGAACCCCAAAAAATATAATCTCAATGTTTTTTTGACTCCTGCAAGAATTTTACTAGAGGGCTTCATAAAGGATATTAATTTGAACTTGAAGTTGTTAAATTGTTATGGGTTGTTGTTACAATGGAAAAACTCTTTATGGCCAAGGGTAAACCACAATAGACAGGTATGACTACAGAAATCAACTCAATTCCAACATGTGATATATAAACTAATGTGCAATACAAGGAAGAAGCCTACCTCAATCCAATCGTGTGATGTCGTTCCACCATTGAGCACTTTGACCCAGAGCTTTACACCTGCAAGAAGTTCTCAACAAACAAGCGATGCAAGTATATAGTGACAATATATAAAATGAGTTAGCACATCAGATAGCACAATCCATTAATAAACATTACAAGCATGCCCATGGATAATAATCATATATTTGCAAG
>ML806972.1:262453-283539 GCA_009831015.1 Picea engelmannii | reverse complement strand
CTTGGCTTGGTGGCCAGAGCTGACAGTGTTACCCACTAGTATCTTCGCAGAAATGAGAAGGTTGGCTCGTGATGAGACCCCCTTTCCTTTGGCCATGCAACCAAAGGTCACTGCCCTGGTTTGGTGACAAGATGATGGCAATGTCATACCACTAAGTACCTATGAACATAATGGGCCGGCTCGTGATGAGACCTCCCATCCTCTTGGTTAGGTCTTGCATTTATTTATTTATCATTTTCTTAGGGTCCCTTAGTTTCTTATCGAGAGGATTTTTATTGCCTTCTCGGCGATCCCCTGGGTGAAGCATCTCTAGGTTTTCATTTTCCTATGGATTTTATCTTTTACTAGCTGCTTTTACCCCCTGGGCCTTTAGCCCCTTCTTCCCACAAGACAAGATGTACCCTGGATGGTCATCCTAATGGACAAACTAGGGGAATGGGATGGATGAGTGGGGTTTTAAGATGTAAGAGTGATAATATGGTGGGAGTAGACGATGGCTCTGCAAACCCCCCTTGGTGGCTAACCAAAACCCATGAATACCAACTTGCTAAGCTACCCCATCAATCACCCCAACAGTGGTCAAGTGGATTAGTGTAAGATCCAAGCAATCATCCGAAATGAAAGGAACCTAATGCATACATAAGAAGGTTATAATGATCAAATATGACACATACCATGATACCTCGGACCAATTACGTCATGAAGCAAGAGCCTTTTCTGATGCAAGCCTAGGCCGGTAGTGATGGAGGTTGGTACTGCTAACAGGACAAAGCTGGCTGAAAAGAAGAAACATGGGCCCTCCAGGGCCATGCTCAAGTCGCTCATGCTCTCGGTACTCCATGTCTAGGACCATGTGGGCCTCGAGACATGATCTCCTAGTTATCCCTAGAAATCTGGGATAACATCTGGCTCCAACTCAGGGACATGCGCTAACTGCAGAGCGTATGAGAACCTCAACAATATCTGGCATAGACCTGTGACCTACTCACACTCGACAAAAGGGCATTAGCGACAAAAGATGGGGTGGTATTGCCACCCCGTGAAGCAAAGAATATACATGATAAATGTGCATATAAAGCGGTAAATAAATGTGTATATAAGTCAGTGAAACAAGAAAACAAACAAGATGCATATATAACAGTAAAAAAACAATGAGAAAGTGGTTACTTACCTGTGTGATCATGTGTCTGGAGGGTAGTAACGCTTTATGTGAAAAGCGTTTACTGGTAATTTTAGGATTTCTCCTTCCATTCTTTCCAGGTTGTAGGAATTTATGCCTGCACAACTTTTGATTTTGTAGGGGCCTCTCCACAGGCTATCAAATTTCTTATGCATTCCTGGTTTCTCTTTTCTCTTGTCCCATAAAAGAACAAGATCCCCTTCAGCGAAATTCTTGCCCCTGGCGTTGTGGTCAAAGGTGTTCTTTATTTTCTCTTGGTTCTTTACCATCTGACCCAATGCGTTTCTTCGAGTCTCATCTAATTCTATCAACTGGTTTATTCTCCCTTGGATCGCTTCTGCATCTGTGTCATATTGATGTACAAATCGAAGAATAGGTATCTGGAGATTCACAGGGAGTTTTGCTTCAAGTAAATACACCAGCTCAAAAGGGGTTTTCCCTGTGGATGTCTTTGTCGTTATTCGATCCGCCCACACTGCATACTTCAGTTTGCTATCCCATGACTTCTTATTTTCTTCAACCACCTTTTTTAGAATGTTCATAAGATTTTTATTCGTTGATTCTGCTAGCCCGTTTCCTTGTGGATAGTAATTCGAGGAATGAGACAACGTAATGACATATTTGAAACAGAACTCAACCAGAGCATAGGAACTAAAAGCCTTGGCATTATCTGTAGTGATCTTGGAAGGTATTCCAAACCTTGTTATAATCCGATCCTCCAGGAAATTCATGACGACCTCTTCAGTGGCCTTCTTTGTAGGAATTGATTCAACCCATCTGGTGAAATAGTCTGTAGCAGTCAAAATCCATCGGTATCCATTACTTGAGTTGTCTTTGAATTCACCAATAAAATCCAGGCCCCACTACTGAAAAGGCGCTTCTACTACCACTGGTTTCAAAGGCTGGGCTGGGAGCTTTGGTTTGTCTGTGAAGAATTGGCAGGGCTGGCAGGATCGGACGTGTTGATAAGCGTCTGAAAATAGGGTCAGCCAATAATACCTTGCTCTCAAAATCTTGTGGGCAGTGGTACGTGCAGCAAAATGACCACCACAGTATCCAGAGTGTAACTCCTTCAAGATCTTCTTTGCCTCATCCTGGTTCACGCATCGAAGTATAACACCGTCTGGATTTTTCCATCCAAGTCCATCTTCCGTTAGGCAATACTTCATGGCCTTCAATCTCAAAGCTCTTCATTTGTGGTCCACCAGATGATCAGGACATGACAAGTTCTTCAAGTAATAGACTATGTCAGAGTACCACTCATCATGTTCTAATTCACTGGTTACTACATTCACCTGCTCGTTTTCACCAATCTGTATAGCCTTTTGGTTGCTTTCACTGAGCATCTGAGCTAATCCTTGTCCCTTTACTATCTTGGTGGGTTTTATTTCTAAGTCATACTCTTGGATTTTCGAAACCCACTTTCCTCTGGTACCCATACAGTCTTGTTGTGGACATCCTTCACGGCTGGGTACGGGACATAAGCCTTGATCTTGTTATAACCGACATAGTTCCTGAAATGCTGGAGGGACTTGACCAAGGCGTAAGATTGTTTCTCTGTGATGGTGTAGTTCAATTCTGAATCTCTCAGGACTTTGCTCATAAAAGCCACGGGATGTTCGAAGTTGTCAGCATCCTTTTGCATCAATACCCCTGCAATGGTATCCTGGGACGCAAATGAGAAAATGATGAAATCTCATGAAAAATCAGGACTGATCAGAATGGGGCCTTGAGAGATGGCGTTCTTGATATCTTCAAAAGATCTGTTGGCATCTTTTCCCCATCTGAAAGCAACATCCTTCTTCAGCAAAGCACTCAAGGGTTTTATCCTTTCTGCAAAGTTAGGTACAAATCTGCGGATGAAGTTGATTTTTCCGAGAAAGGACTGCAAGGAATTTTTGTTGACTGGGGGACGGACATCCTTGATTGATTGGACTCTTTCAGGGTCAATGGAAACTCCTCCTGATGAAGCCACATGTCCTAGCAATTTTCCTTCATCAATCCCGAAAACAGACTTTTTAGGGTTTACCGAAATGCCATACTCCCTGCATCGCTCAAAAATAGTTCTAAGATGGGAAAGGTGATCTTTCCTTTCCTTGGACACCACTGTGAGATCATCCTGATAGATTTCTATGATATTTTGTATGAGGTCTCTAAAAGCATAGTCCATTGCTCTCTGAAAAGTTGCACCTGCATTCATAAGACCAAATGGCATCCTCAAGTACATAAAAGTTCCCCATGGCATAGTAAAAGTAGTCTTGAGCTGGTCCTCCCTTTTGAGTAAAACTTGATTGTATCCCGAGAATCCATCCAACATCGACATCATTCCTATCCCTGTTACTCGTTGGAGTAGGTGTTCCATGTTTGGGAGAGGATAATTGTCCTTTAATGACATCTGGTTGAGATTGCGGAAGTCAACACAAAGGCGGATGTCTCCATTCTTTTTCTGAAAAACCGCGAGATTTGACATCCAAGAAGAATACCTGATAGGGGCTATGATACCTGCGTCAACCATCTTCTGAAGTTCCTTTTGTATTTTCCCCACCAACTTCGGGTTGATATGCCTCAACTTTTGTCGAAAAGGTTTGGCTCCCTCGATCAAAGGTATAGAATGCTGGATGACGTCTCCTCTATAGGCCTTCAGTTCATCATAGTTCCAGGCAAAGATATCTCTGAATTCTCTGATGAGGTTAAGTATTGCCTTTCTTTCTTTCTCGGTAGTTCCTTTTCCTATCTTGACTGTTCTCGAATCTATTTCAGTACCAATATTGAACTCCAGGGCTTCCTCAACTTGCTTGTTTGTTCTTCTTCCTTTGAAAACGTCATGTCTATCAAAAATATCTTCCAGAGGAATGCACCCTTTTGGCAAGGTGTTGTTTTGCAGGTTGATGACTTCCAAGTCCATGGATTCAGCCAGGAAATTTATTTGTATATCTGTGAATTCTTTGCTGTTCTCCATGAATCTGATAATCTGATCATCATCTTCAAAAACTTGCCAATGCTCCAAATTGTCAGGAATAGAAGGTCTAAAGAGGACCTCCATCTTGCACTGATCATGAAGAGGTCCTTCGCAAGGTTGCAAAGTGGATGCTGAAACAGCCAGAGCATCTGCTACATGATTCTCTTCTCAAGGGACGACTTCAAGTGACATCTTTTTGAAAGTATTTGAAATATTTTGGGCCATATCTCGACACTTCTTTAGTTTTTCGTTCTTGGCTGTAAACCTCATCAGAACCTGTGAGACGATGAGATCGGAATCACCCTTTACTTCCAGGATAGTGGCTCCTTTGTCGATGGCCAAGTTGAGTCCCAGAATAAGGGCCTCATATTCAACTACATTGTTAGTACAATCAAATTCCAATCTATAAGAGCGATAGAAAACCTCACCTGAAGGGGCTGTCAAGACTACTCCTGCGCCTGACCCATTGCCTGAGCATGATCCGTCAAACTCTAGTGTCCAGATTCCTTCCGTTTCCTCTACCGTGTCCATATCCAATTTTCCCTCTTGGATGAACCAGTCACTCAAGCTGCTGTTGATGCACAGAAGTTGGTCATCTACTTCATCAGGATCTTCAACTGGTGAACCAGCAAGAGGTTCATCACGAATGATATAATGTCCTCCTTCAGGATGAGGGATGACAACTTCAGATTGCTCCCTGTGAATGCTTCCACCCAAATGTGCAATAAGCTCATCACAAATGATAATCACAAACTTATTAATATTGTTGATAATAAACACATTCATCCGGAAAGGGGCATCAGAGTAAGGATCAAAAACCACTTCGAGATCTTTAATAGTTCCCTTCACAAAGTCATCTCCGGTGTTAATCTGCGAGATTTTCAGGCCCAAATGCTGCATAACTTCTTCTGTCATTATGTTAGCTTTGGCTCCCAGATGTAGAAGACAATTGTGAAGGAGAATATCATTTACCCGGAGAGACATAGAAGGGTTTAAAATCACAGCCCTTTGGAATTGGATCTCCCACCTGGTTGATGAAAAGAGAGAAATCTTGTAGACGATTTGGATCCAATTCCTTATATGTATCACAAACTTCATCTTCCGGATGAGTCTTCTTTAGAGGAGGCTCTTAAGAAGAAGTATGATTCTGAGAAAGGCTCCACTTCCTCTTGGTAGGAGCTAATTCAATTTGGAGGACACTCGGATCTTCAGGCTTCGACATAGGCTCATCATTTGAATCCCAAGGTTCACAATACATGTTTCTTTCTTCAACAAAGTCTTCAAAATCAAGTTTTCTCTCAATCTGAAAGGCCATGTCTTGTGCTTCCTCCAAGGTTGTTGGTGATCACTGCTTAATTTCAAATTGCAAAGTTTCTTCCAAAGTGAAAAGGTACCAATCGATGATAGCTTGTTCTGAACCAACCTTTGATCGTATCTTTTTGAGGACGAGATTAAACCTATCAGTGAACTCTCCTATGCTTTCGCAAGATCCTTTGCACATGCTGGTATACTAAAGGAAAAGATCGTGTGAGTTTTCTTCCACACACCACCTTGCTCTAAAGGCTTTCTACAACTCTTGAACGTTCTTTATGCTTTTTCCAGGGAGTGTATCAATCCACTTTTTTGCTTCTCCGATAAGAGAGCTCGCAAAGAGATTCATGAAAACGTCAAGATGACTTTGATCATCCAGATGAAAATCAAAGCCATCACAAAACTGGGCCCAATGTGAATTTCCAGGAGCTTCTTCTCCTAAAAAGAAAGGTAGCCAGGAGTGGGTTCCCACAGGCACGTCATGTTCTCCTCCTTGGATGTTGCTGAAATCAAAGCAGTTATAACTCTCTGGGTGAGACCACTTATGAGGATGTGGATTGACAGGTGGTGGAGGGTTTTTTGTAGTGGTGGTTGTGGTAACAACAATGGGATTTGAATACATCTTTCCACTACGAGTGATCATTTTTAAAGGAAGTCTCTTTCCAAAAAGTGACTTGACAACAGGTGAATTAGCAGGAGCCTTCCTTCTGAAAGCTAGGGGAGGGTTATTAAACCTCCTTCTAGTTTGTGGAGTCGCCAGATAGTTTCCTTGAAACTACCAAAGAAATAGGGGGAAAGGCTAGTGGAGTCGACAGGTAAGCTTACAAGAAAGTTCTGAGGCAAGGCTTACCAAAGATATGTCGTTGAGGAAGGTAGACTCAGTGTTCCTCGGCAACGGCGCCAAAATGTTATCGCACGGTTTGTAGGAAGGGTTTAGGCAGCTTGAGTCAAGGCTTAAAACTGGCGTAACAGGAGCTTCCCCGCCCACTGTCACCACGATGGGATCTCTTTCTATTTAGGATGGCTGGTCCAAGGGAGACGTCCCTAAGCAATCTGGGTTAATGAAGGGCTAAAGGTATAATGGATCAAATTCAAAGAATCCCTTTCACAGATTACTGCCAATAGAGATAGTCAAAGAAGATATTGTTCCACTGGATGGCACCTGTTTGTGAGACAAGACAAACAAACTAGAAAATGTTCTTGTAGTGGGTTAGTACTTCACAACTATCTCTATCTTCAAATATATATGAGCAAATGATCAAATGCAATTATTGATGAAGTCAATGATTGCTAAACAAAGTCAAATGACTAATATCACTTCTTCAATAAGAACGCCAAGAGATAAGAGCATTCAATGTACACAATTAAGTCCTTGTATTATATCAACATGCGATAAATATCTCAAATTAGCTCATATAGATAAAGTTGTTGCGTCACCTATATTGTTGCTGCTATAGGGGTGACGTCAAGCATTAATTTAGGTCAAATGCAAACAAAGAGTAAAACGTTTTCTCAAATAATCTTATAGATGCAATTAATAACTCAATGCCTATCAAGATAGATGACAAATGTCACAACGTTGTATGTCAAACAAGAGATCTAAAAGGTGTGACGTCACCTATAATGTTGCTACATGCAGTTTAGGGTTAGCTAGCCAAGAAGTGGACGTTTTTGACAAATCAACCAATGAAAACTTATGAAACCTCTATGGCTATGTTAAGATGACTAGGTCGCACTTTTCTATCCAAACACAAGTTCAAAATCAGCAAGACGTCATCTTATTAGGGTTAGTTCAAGTTGCTAGGGTTAGACGCTAGGTTAGTTAGGGTTTCAATTTTGAAAGTGTTTGAAAAAGAGTTTAAAGACAACAAGCTCCAAAAAGAGTTTCTAGACTAGTGCCTTGGGTTAATGGAGTCAATTGAGGTGAGACTAATAGCTTGGAAGGCTTAAACTCAAGGACAAGAGGACTAGGGTTTGATGGTGTTGCTATGGCAAGGCCACCAAATCCTAAAACCCTAAGAAGGAAAGACTTACCTAGGTGTAGCTAAAGCTAGGCCTAAAGCTTCCTCTTCTCTCCTTAATACTTCTTTGGCAAAACGGCTAGCTTAAGGACACAAATCTATGGCTGAAAAGTGTTGCTTAAATACAAGGCTTTTCAAAACCCTAGAAGTAAACCCTAGGTGTAAAGCAAATTAGGCCTAGGACGCCTTCTTTCTTCAATTTGTGCTCCAAACTAACTCAAGATAAGAGGGAGTCTAGTGTAGCTATGGCTAGGCTAAAACTCCTCAAATCAAATGGCTATAAGCTCTATTCATGGGGACATGAAGCCACAACCTACTTGTGTGTTGGCTCCCTAGGGCTTCAAGAATTAAGCAAATAACAACAAGATAACAATTAATGCAAGATGTTAAATCAGCAACCATTCATTCAAGAAGTTTTCATGAAAAACACTTACAAGATCATGAAGAAGCATAATCCACACCCTAGTTGTAAACCTTCCATTGAATAAAAGCACCACTTCCCAAAAAATAGTCCTCCAAGAAGTTGCGCCTCACTCCAAAAGAGAAGAATAAACCAAGACAAAAGACTAAAAATGATATCTCTCCAAGAGAGCAAGTTGTGTTATGATAAAATGAAGAGGCAATGTCCTCTTTTTATATGATCTCTTGACCTTCAATTTACAAAATAGGTCAATAAAACAGTCGACATGGCTGACATTACATTATTCAATCAATTTGTCACTTTACATGCTAAAATGTCAAAAAATGAGCTAATAATCGAGACGCCAGGCCCCTTTAAGGGAGACGTTGGCCCTTTTAGGGCTAAATCATCATCCTGCAACCCAGGCGTTGGCCCCCCTGGGGCTCCTGCAGCCTACTAAGTGTGAAAAACAAGCCCAACATGCTGCTCTCTGCTCCAGAAAGCGTCCAGCTAGCCCTAGGTGGCATCCAATCCATCTAGGTGAACGTCCCATCTGTAAGGGGCTGATCCCCATAGGCTAGGTCTCTGCCAAAATGTCCTGATGAGGGCGTCCTTCTTCCTCTTTGTGCAAGGGCTCGTCACAACCTTGTTCTGCCTCTGCCATCCCAACATCCATCTGATGGGCTCTTCAGCCCCATGGAGGTCCGAACTAATCATCTCCCCATGTGCACCTCATCCTCCGGTACCTGTCCGCCGGGCATGGTCCTGCACATCAAAGACTACGCCCTCCATGGGCTCATCAGTCCTTGGCATCATAGCAATGTAAATCACATCTCATCATTAAAATTATCAAACATATGCATGAAATCCCTAACAAATTCTCTAGGAGCTCAAAGACATTACACAGACCCACTATACAAAGCTAAGGAAATCAAAAGGGCAACCTATTGGGCTAATACCCACAAGAAATGAAAAGTTTCCTCAAAGGGTCATTCGAACCATGTATAATGAGATGATATGGTTTTTAGGGATGTCTAGTCATAATCAGACCTAGGGCTGGTGTCGTCTGTGGGTGCCTTTGTAGGAGCCGAGCTATACCCATCATGGATGCATTTTTTCCAAGCCCTTATTGCCTTATCGTTTTTTATTTGCATTTTTTACTACAAGCCTTGACGAAGAGGACACTGCCTTGGCTTGGTGGCCAGAGCCGACAGCGTTACCCACTAGTATCTTCGCAGAAATGAGAAGGCTGGCTCATGATGAGACCCCCTTTCCTTTGGCCATGCAACCAAAGGTCACTGCCCTGGTTTGGTGACCAGATGATGGCAATGTCATACCGCTNCTTATCGAGAGGCTTTTTATTGCCTTCTCGGGGATCCCCTGGGCGAAGCATCTCTAGGTTTTCATTTTCCTATGGCTTTTATCTTTTACCATCTGCTTTTACCCCCTAGGCCTTTAGCCCATTCTTCCCACAAGACAAGATGTACCCTGGATGGTCATCCTAATGGCCAGACTAGGGGAATGGGATGGATGAGAGGGGTTTTAATATGTAAGAGTGATAATATGGTGGGAGTGGACGATGGCTCTGCAAACCCCCCTTGGTGGCTAACCAAAACCCATGAATACAAACTTGCTAAGCTACCCCATCAATCACCCCAACAATGGTCAAGTGGATTAGTGTAAGATCCAAGCAATCATCCGAAATGAAAGGAACCTAATGCATACATAAGAAGGTTATAATGATCAAATATGACACATACCATGATACCTCGGACCAATTACCTCATGAAGCAAGAGCCTTTTCTGATGCAAGCCCAGGCCGATAGTGATGGAGGCTGGTACTGCTGACAGGACAAAGCTGGCTGAAAAGAATAAACATGGGCCCTCCAGGGCCATGCTTAAGTCGCTCCTTCTCTCGGTACTCCATGTATAGGACCATGTGGACCTCGAGACATGATCTCCTAGTTATCCCTAGAAATTGGGGATAACAGGACCTACGAGGAAGCTAGTCTGACTCCATGATGACTTATGACTCAACAAATAAAAAGATATCCTAAGGCCAACTAGTGATCAAAAAGCATACCAAAAAGTCAAACGGCCAATATGCATGCAAACGGGCTAAAGTGGTTGAGTGGCCTTACTCGCTGAAGAAGGTATGCCTCATCCAGGAGGGACTTGAGACTCCCTGCTAAATTTTGGAGGTAACAGAATCAGTTATAAGGGCCCTCGTAGGCTTAACAACCAATTGGTCAGATCCCCCCAGAGAGGTAATTTTCCATAAAGGTTGTGTGTTGTCCAACCCCTATCTAACACAGGATACAAACAGAATAACCCCTGCAAGTAACCCATGAGAAACCTAAGTCAAGAAACTAATCAACCACTGTATAACCGATTCACAGGTGAACAGTCGTAAGTATGGAGTACCGTATGGGCATGGTAGCAAAGCCCGAAACCTTGAAAGTATCGCCTCTCACAGAGGTATGGATACTAGCAAGATCCCCAAATACGAATAAATCCACAGAAATATCTCTGACGCTAGGTGAGTATCCATGGGTTATCCCTTCAACAAACTTCACGCAACCTCATGCTTAACTCCAGTGTGAGCGGAGCCTCCTGATATTACCAATTATACAATGGATTTCTCAACTCCCTTTCTTAGACACATATATTTATTTAATTGCCTTGGAGAAGTTTACTCACTAAATCCTAGGCTAGTTTGTGCACCCTAAACAATAAGATCATTACTAATCAATTTTAGTTTAAAGTGTAAATTTTATTGGCCGTGATTACTCAAAAAGGTATGGAAATGAAACTCATGGTGTTATGACTCTTCATGAAAATAAAAATAGATATAATGCAAAGCCTAACTTTAACTTTTCAGTGAATGATATGCTAAATAAAAATAGTGCAATCTTGAATTTTAACTATGCAACTCAGAAGTCAAATGCAATTTTTCACTAAATGTGCTAAGCTAATGATAAAGGTTCCAAGACAAAAATACCAACTAATGAAAAATACCTATTTTTTTGTATTTTCAATGTATTAAAAAGAAAATTCAAGGATTGAGAAGCGACTTGATATATAACTTCTACTGTGTATAAAATCAATCACTTGAGCAGAGTACCAAGAAGCTAATAAGACATCCCAACTACCAAGGACAAATAAAAAATGGAAAACAAAGAGAAAGATGTCGCCCAAAAATTCAACTCCAAATAGGTTTCCTGTCATCCCAAATAATCTCAACAGGCACCACAGAGACCTAAGAAGGCTCAGTGATCCTCAAAACCTACCCAACAGTCACTAAACCAAGCAAGCAAGCAAGCAAGGTGAAGTGGTATACGTGGTTGTTCAAGAGAAAAGGGCATATATACGCTTCTTGCAGTGGGATAGAAAGCGTGTATACACGGTTGTCGGGGAAAAAAGGGTGTATATCTTTTAAAACAAGGCTAGGCACAGATAAAAGGCCAAAAAACTCAAACCCAGAGTGAACAGACTCTATCCAATTGTGATATGACAAGAAACACAAAGGAAAAAGAGCAATGTAAGAAGAAAAAATACTTCAACCCTTAGAAAGAAGATCTCTCCCCAGTGGAGTCACCAATTCTGTTACAAGGGAAAAACTCTCTATGGCCAAGGGTAGACCACAACAGATAGGTATGACTACAGAAATCAACTCAATTCCAACATGTGCTATATAAACTATTGTGCAATATGAGGAAGAAGTCTACCTTAATCCAATCGTTTGATGGCGTTCCACCGTTGAGAACTTTGACCCAAAGCGTTACACCTGGAAGAAGTTCTCAACAAACAAGCAATGCAAGTATATAGTGACAATATATAAAATGAGTTAGCACATCAAATAGCACAATCCATTAATAAACATTACAAACATGCCCATGGATAGTAATCATATATTTGCAAGATATCGATAGGACAGGAAAGGAGTATTTCTATTAATAATTGATCAACAAAAGTGTCAACATTACAGACTTCTATGTCGACACGGTTCGAAACCAAGAAACCAAGTTCCTTCCAACTGGGTCTCCACCACTTCAATCCTCCACCAAAGGCAAGCTCATAGCAAAGAGGTAATGAATTCCTCTCGACAATAAGGAAAGAGCTTGGTAGTTGAACACTATGTTCATACTTGAGGGACAAAGGGATGCAGACTCAATATGAAGTAATTTCTCCAGAGTAAAATTGCTCTCAAAGTTGAATGCTTTCTCCTCTTTTCCATAGTTCGAAACTATGCTCTTATAGCCTCCAAAATGCAACTGAAGGGCTGAGTCAGAATGTTTCTAGTGCATGGAAGGCCAAGGATCAGAGATCTTTTATCATGACATGGAAACCCGACCCCATTTTGTATTTTCTAGCACAAATTCCAATATATGCGAGCTGTAGTGGAGCAAGAAGCGTATACGCATCTTTCAAAGCAGTTAGGGAGTGCATATGTGGAAAAATGTATGTTTTTGGCTCTGTATTTATCAAAAAGGGGTTGATAAGTCTGCATAGGGAAATGGAAAAAGTCCCTCTGTGCAAGATAGCAATGGTGAGGCAAATCTTGCTATAACAGTCGTATAACAAAAGACAAAGCTTCTGGGACTTTTTAAAAGGGGATGGTATTCTAAAAGAGCCAAATCTAATTTTGGGTGGTGATCTGAACTTTACAATGTTTGCAAGAGAATCTGGGGTATTAATGCTAGAAGGGATCCTTTAGTTYCTTATTTCAATCAGATGACAAAGGAGAAGGTTTTATTGATTTAGAACATGTAAATCTTCTGCCTACTTRGAGGAATGGCAGGGGAAATCAAGATTCTGTAGCAAAAAGATTGGATCGATTTTTAATAAGTGAATCGTTGATGGATTCAAGGAACTGTTTTAGATCCTTGGTGGTTAATGTGAATATTTCTAATCATATTCCAATTGTTTTCCAAATGGAACCACCTCAAAAAAGGTATAAGATCTCATTCAAATTTAATCCAGTATGGTTAAAAGATACATAGTTTGTTTCCTTTGTTCGGTCCAATTGGTTTAAGATGGAGGAGCCTCACACTTTTTCACCTATGGTAAAACTAGACTTATTTAGCAATGGAAATGGAATGGATTATAGTGCACTCAAGTCACAATTTTTGGAAGTAGGATGGAATTCAGAGGAATTGATTCCCTTGAAGGATTTACTACCTTATGAGGTAAAACCTTTAGATGATGGTTTTAAATACTTGGGTTTTTTCCTAAAACCAAATTGCTATGTGATTAATGATTGGTGTTGGCTGATTAAAAAAGTGGAAAACAAAATTTCTATCTGGTGTCATAAATGGCTTACTTTGGGAGGAAGGTATATTTTGATAAATTCAGTTTTCGAAAGCATTTCAGTGTACTGGTTGGCTATGGAAAAGATACCCAAAATCATATTGAATAGAATTAGAAGGAGGATGTTTACTTTCCTATGGTCGGGAAACAAAGAGACAAAATGTTTCCATTTGGTAAGATGGGGCAAGCTTGCAAAACCTAAGAAGTGCGGAGGTTGGGGCTTTAAAAATATCTTCAGGTTTGGTAAAGCACTGGTTATAAAAATCCTACGGAGGAGTCTGTTTGGTAATGGGATGTGGCATGAAGTAATTATTAAAAAATATTTAAAAAGACTTTATGTGAATGGTTGGCTTAGAAAAGGGAATTCAAATGTGAAAGGTATGTCAAAATGTTGGAAATCACTTTATGATTCTCTGTCTATTGTCACTGATTGGTTAGCATGGAAGCCTGGAACTGGAAAGGATAAAAGAATTGGGTTGGATCCACTGATAGGATCACATTATTACTACAAATTGTCTGAGAATTTGATTTCACTGCTACACTCAAAAGGTATTTTCACTCTAGACCAGGTATTTTTAGCTGACCCTAGGTTGGAAAACAGTTTTATTTGGAAGAGTTAAGAGTCCCTTGAACTATTTGGTTTTAAAAAACGGGAATGGGAGAACTATGTGAGGGGATTAAAACACTCAAGCTTTATCTTAACTAGTTAAAGAGATAAAAACTATTGGTCTTGGGACAATAAGCTAGTAAAAGTATCTACAAAACAAGCTTATGAGGTACAATTTCTAGAGAATGTGGAAGAAGATAAAAAGGAATGGATGAGTGATATTTGGAATTGGTAGATCCCATTGAGGATCAAACTTTTTTGTTGACTAATGATAGAAAATAAAATTCTAACATGGGATAATTTGATAAAAGAGGGTTTGTTGCTCCGAGTAGAAACTTCCTATGTGGAGAGGAAGAGGAAACAATTAATAATTTAATGATAAATTGTCCCTTCACAAAAGAAATCTGGAATAATCTATTAAAAGTTCTTAAGTCTCAAATAGTGGGAAGGTGGACAAATCAGTGAAACTTTTCAGAGTTGGAATAAGAAAAAGGAAAATTGGTCGGATTTACCTTGTTATATTTGTTGGGAAATTTGGAGACGGAGGAATCTAATTGTCTTTGATAATCATCCACTATCTGTTCATAAGGTAATCAATCGAGTTTTTCTTGATCTAGGTGAATTTAACAAATCTGTTACTATTCAGTCACAAAGAGTAGTTCATCCTCCTATGCTTGAAACAAACTTGGCAGTGGGTTTCTTTGATGGGGCTTCACAAAATGGAGGAGAAAAATGTGGAGCGGGTGTAGTGCTAAAATGTCTGAAGGGGGATGTATTCAGTATCAAAATGAGTCGTGGGATGGAAACAAATACTAGAGGATAATTACTAGCACTGTGGAATCTTTTGCGTTTCACTCTTCATAAGCAAGTTTATAGTTTACAGTTGGTTGGAGATTCCAAAGTAATTGTATACTGGTTTTATTATAAAAAAAAATTGCAGGTGATCTCACTACAACCTTGGATGACTAGAATTTGTTAGATGAGTAGAAAATTCCAGAACCTAAAAATACAACACATTTACAGGGAATTCAATAAGGATGCAAACCAACTATCTAAACAGGCTTTGCTAATGGAGGAAGGAATGTTATTTTTTGCCAAAGGAATGGGAGATCAAGTTGGAAGCTTTGAAAATATGACTGAATACTAAATCCAGTTTTCATGAGTTAATGGTGATAAAAAATGTTGTAGAGCTATAATTTTTGGTTTTTGTCTCTTTGTAAAAAGTTTTTGTGAAAGACAATTATAGACAAAAAAGTACGATCTGTAAAAGGACAAAAAGAATACTCTTTTTTGAGAATAATTTTGTGAATTTTTATTTTATATATCTAATATAAGATATTTTTCCCTTGTGAATAAAAAACCTCAGAGGCTTACTTGCAATTCCAAGGTGAAAGTCACTTCTTATTCTCAAATTATTTTTTAATATTCTAATCTTGTGTTGCAATTATTCAAAAAACATTCCATGAAACGTAATAATAAGAAAGATCTAATTTTAAGATCACACCAATGACCTCTTAAGAGGAAATACATGTTCTTAACCATTAGGCCCACTCAAGTTGAATTTACATTTTTTTAATAATTTAAATGTAAATTTTCATCATGACAAGGATATGAAAGAAAAATATAGAAACCCTGCACATTATGAGTGGGTCGTTCATAAAAGGAAAAGAGGAGGAATATTTTAAGATAAATTTATTATTTTCTCACTTTTTTATGATGAGACAAACAATTTCGAGAGGGGGGGGGGGATCCATCTATATGGATCATTTTAAAATGGGTGAAAACTGCATTTTAAACCAGTTCAATCTTGCCTCGGATTAAGGAGTAGAATGGTTCGCTACCACAATTGCGACCTAGAATTGGCGAAACGAGGGATAAGAGATGTGAATCAGAGATAGAATAGGTCTAGAATGTTGCTAACACTATGGCATTGAGATGAAAGCATTAGGAGGAACACTAGTATGAGAGATGGTTAATAGAACATAAAGAAAAAGATAGAGCCATGGTACAAGTGAAGGTATACATATACTTGAATAGAAACAAAAAAAAAACAATTTGGAGGAATCAATGTAACATTTGGGTTCCCGAGTGGATAAAACACCAGATTACATAAGTATCTGATCCGTCGGATCTTTTAATGACTATGGTTGAGTTTTAATTTTGCATGCGTTAATTAACCATTTGAGAAACTTAGTGAAAGAATGAGGAAAGAAGAGGAATTATGACAGCCATATACACATATGCAGATCTGAAATGAAATAATAGATAGCAAACCATAACACGCAGATTGATAACAGAGTTCGGCACAACTTTGCCTACGTCTCCGAGCCTTTGTCTCTGTGGGGGAGGCTTCCTTATTTCTGTTCAAAAGCTCAAAAGTACATCTCAGTAGTTCCAATTGGCTACAAGACTGATCTGGTCATGTTCTTCCAGATCTCTAGAACCCTGCAAAGAAAATGACACGCAAAACGGACGTCCGGAGCTCCCAGAAATGGCCCGACAGCGTCTGCTCCTCAATATATTCCCTGCATAAAAATGGCTTTGGCTTGGCTTCCCTTCAGCATAACTCTACTCTAAATGCCCTCTATGGCCTCAAACAAGCTTGGTTTATATAGATCTGAAGTTGGTTGTTCATCTCCAACTTCCTCCCAAAATTTGGGCTCCAAAACTGCCCAATATCTCCCAACAAAGGAGAAAATCCATTAAAAAAGGCATAAAATCAATCGAAAATCCCAAACTGTATAAAAAAAAGCCCATTTGGTATAAAATGTAGGGCGCATCCCCCCAGCATGCGTGCCTCTGGTCACTTGGTGCTTCCATGTGGCCACACGCTCCGCCAGTCGTGCGCTGGCCTTCTTCACCCGGCTCCTAGTCATCGTGTATGTGCATAGGACCGTTGGGCTAACCATTATCCGCGCCCTTTTGGTCAGGATAGACCTGGTCATATGGGATCCAACCAAGATCCGTGGCCTGGTCCTATCCGCACCTCCGCTCGTCTGCGCTCGTGGTTACATGCAGTGGTCATGTGTTAGCGCCGAGGGCTAGGGCTAAGCGTCGACCCTTTTCCCCGCCGAACAAGCATTGCAACAAATTTAAATAACATTTGCACCGTATACATAACAAGAACTACACATGGGCTGGGCAGCTAGCTTGGTCCTGCCAGTCCGTTGCCCGAAGAGGAGGTCGCGGGTTAGACCCCAGCCGAGCCATATAAATTTTATGCAAAGCCACAACAGCCAACCACAGGGTGCCACGTGGCAGCCCATGACCGGGCCACGTGGAACACTAAAAACCAACCAAAACATGCCAAGTGTCAATCGCTAGATGCCCCACGTGTCTGCCACGTGTCACCGTACTGCCCTGTCAGCCTACCACATGTCTGCCCCGTCATCCTGCCACCGTACCTGCTGACGTCATACCGTGCCACGTGTCACCCTTACAGTGGTGACACATGTCACCCCTGGATTGGTCCATCTCTCTGCTCGTACGCCAAATCAACCTACCATGTGTCGCCTTCTGGAGCTGCAACATCATCTGTACGGACCGTACAGACTGTACATTCAGCATGCCACGTGGCACTGTACGGACTGTACAATCATCCCCTTTTTTTGCCTGTTTGGCTTTTCTGACAGAACGCGATATCTTCCGCATATGGAGCCCGTTTGACGAAGTAAATATACCACCGGAATCAGGAAGATGAGACAAACGTAATGGCATTGGTTTTATCGCATTCCAAGCACTTTCATTTTTGAGCATTTTTAAGCCCTGTTAGGCTTCAGAATCCAATTCTGGATCACACCTCCCCACAAAAATACCTTTTGGTCCCCAAAAGGTTACTGACTAGTCAAAAAGCGGATAGTCCACCCGACTCGTCCTCTGTCTCTGAACTCTGTCCTGTGCACCTATCTCATCAAGATCAACTGTAACACAATCATGACAACTGACAGTATATTGTTAGCCATTTGTACCCTGTTACATCTTACTGAAGCCACTATCATCCATGTAGAAAACATTACTAATGACAGTATCAAGAAGACAACTGAAAATGAGCTGATGTACTTGAAATATCTGCACAACATGAGCTTATCTTGAAGCAATTTATGATTGATTTTCCATTCAACAATCATGTCCTGTTCTTGCTTAAGATCAATTACTTCATTTGAAACAATTATTGGTTTGTTGCCTGCTTGTATTGCCTTCTTTAATTGTTCCATTGTTTGAAGTGTTTTATTTGCTTTAACATGATGAGCATAAACCACATAATCTTGACCTGCTTTAGTGAATTGATATTGATTCTTTGTTATGTAGAAGATTGCCTTACGATCATATAAGTATGGACTACCTAAGACCATTCCACATTCTCTTAACGACACTACATCACATGTTACTTTGTCCACATACTTAGATGAAATTGCAAATTTGATTGTGCACTACTTTGTTATGTGCATTTGGTGATGATTGCTTATCCATTTAAGTGTGTAAGGCTTATGATGTAGTTGTGTTTTTAATCCCAATTGCTTAACCAATTCTTCTGAGATTATATTAGATTGAGATCCACTTTCGATTAATGTGTCTATCTTAGTGCGTCACATGATTACCCTTATATGAAACAAGTTGTTTCTACAATCAATGTCTTCACCAAATGTACCTGTCATACCAACCAATGAGATCTTTGACTCATCACCTGAATCCGATCCCAAGTCTATGGGTTTTGATGTCATTGCCACTATTTGCGTTCCCTTCTTTTCCTCGAACCACTTTGGCCTCTTCTCGGGATGCAACTACCAATATCTGTCCTCATCATGTCCCTCTTTCTTGCAATGCTTGCAAGAGGGCTTTCCTTCCTTCCTTGTCACTGCATTTGCATTCTTTCCATGCCTTTTCCTCTTGTCCTCTTTCCTTGAAGACGATGATTCACCAAATTTACCTGTGATACCAACCAATGAGATCTTTGACTCATCACCTGAATCCGATCCCAAGTCTATGCGTTTTGATGTCATTGCCACTGTTTGTGTTTCCTTCTTTTCCTTGAACCACTTTGGCCTCTTCTCGGGATGCAACTGCCAACATCTGTCCTCATCATGTCCCTCTTTCTTGCAATGCTTGCAAGAGGGCTTTCCTTCCTTCCTTGTCACTGCATTTTCATTCTTGCCATGCCTTTTCCTCTTGTCCTCTTTCCTTGAAGACGATGATTCCCCTGACACACCTGCTTTCCCTGCTTCAATATACCTAGTGTTTCTAATATGCGTAGGTAAACCTCCTATATACTTCATAAGAGTTTGTTTTTTTTGCAAAGGGATGTCTAACCTTAATGCCATTTTTTGACATGCATCGGTGTATTCTTGCACTGTTTGTCCTTTTCTTAGTTTTAAAGATTTCCATTCAATTATTTCTTTTTCTTTATAACCCAAAGGATAGAATTGTTTCCTAAGTGCAGAAATGAAACTCTTCCATGATGGAAATACATTACCCACATGTTGTGTTCCCTTTTGCAGCTTTCTTTGCCACCAGATAAGAGCTATACCTGCAAGTCTCAAAGATGCCAACTTGATTTGTGTGGCCTCATCCTTGATCTGTTGCACACTATAGTATACCTCCATCTGCCTGATCTAATTATCAAGTTTTTATGCATTTACTTCACCATCATATATGGGAAACTCAAATTTTACATCAAGTTTTAACAATGGCATTTCACTTTTATGCTTATAAACATTTTTCTTTCCATTAGATTTTGAACTTGAACTTGAAGAAGAAGGAGAAGAAGGAGGTGTTGATGGAGGTGAAGGAGGAATCTGAGGATGGTCCTCTTCCTCTTCACTTTTTCCCTTTGAAGATTTACCCAAAACTGTTCTCTTTCGTTCCAGGTAATCCTCATACAAAACTGTCACCATCTCCGACATAGCATGGAATGTTTTTCGGAACTCTTTCTGATCTTGAGAAATCACTTCTTCCGATGCCATCTTCTCGCTGTGAAAAGCTCTCTTTCTCAATCCAATTAATGGATTCTCTGCAACAAGATCGCCTTCACCATGCTATAGCCTTTCCCTGGTTAACATGTAAAACTCAAATCCAAACGTCAACTAGCTCTGATACCACTTGATCCGTCGGATCTTTTAATGACTATGGATGAGTTTTAATTTTGCATGCGTTAATTAACCATTTGAGAAACTTAGTGAAAGAATGAGGAAAGAAGAGGAATTATGACAGCCATATACACATATGCAGATCTGAAATGAAATAATAGACAGCAAACCATAACACACAGATTGATAACGGAGTTCGGCACAACTTTGCCCACGTCTCCGGGCCTTTGTCTCTATGGGGGAGGGTTCTTTATTTATGTTAAAAAGATAAAAATTACATTGTAGTAGTGCCAATTGGCTACAAGATTGATCTGGTCATGCTTTTCCAGATCTCTAAAACCCTGCAAATAAAACGACACGCAAAACAGACGTCCGGAGCTCCCAGAAATGGCCCGACAGTGTCTGCTCCTCAATATCTCCCCTGCATAAAAATGGCTTTGGCTTGGCTTCCCTTCAACATAACTCTGCTCTGACTACCCTCTATGGCCTCAAACAGGCCTAGTTTATATAGATCTGAAGTTGGTTGTTCATCTCCAACTTCCTCCCAAAATTTGGGCTCCAAAAATGCCCAATATCTCCCAATAATGGAGAAAATCCATTAAAAAAGGCATAAAATCAGTGGAAAATCCCAAACTATATAAACAAATAACCATTTGGTATAAAATGTAGGGCGCATCCCCCCAACATGCACGCCCCTGGTCACTTGGTGCCTCCATGTGGCCACGCAGTCCGCCGGTCGTGCACTGGCCCCCTTTACCCAGCTCCCGGTCATCGTGTATGTGCATAGGACCGTTGGGCTAACCATTATCCACGCCATTTTGGTCGGGATAGCCCTGATCATATGGGATCTAACTGGGATCCATGGGATGGTCCTATCCTCACCTCTACTCGTCCACGCTCGTGGTTACATGTAGTGGTCATGTGTTAGCGTCGAGGGCTGGGGCTAAGCCTCGGCCCTTTTCCCCGCCGAACAAACATTGCAACAAATTTAAATAACATTTGCGCCGTATACATAACAAGAACTACCCGTGGGCCGGGCGGTTAGCCGAGTCCTTCCAGTCTGTTGCCCGTAGAGGAGGTTGCGGGTTCGACCCCGGCCAAGCCATATAAATTTTATACAAAGCCATAACAGCCAACCACAGGGTGCCATGTGGCAGCCCATGACTGGGCCACGTGGCACACCAACAACCAACCAAAACATGCCAAGTGTCAATC
>ML806972.1:242932-256386 GCA_009831015.1 Picea engelmannii | reverse complement strand
CATTGAAACACATTGCTCATGAAATCTACTAAAATCTGAGTAGAAAAATGTTACATTGATACACTTTGTACATGGTCTGTGGGGACTATTTTTGAAATATTAATTATTTTTGGAGAGTTCTAAATTTAGAAAATTGTAAAAGAGTTTCAGTTAATTGGAAAAATTGTAAAAGAGTTTCAGTTAATTGGAAAAACTATAGATGAATGGAGTTCTATAATTAATAAAATTTAGATATTTATATATTTATGAATAAACAATAAATAAAGTTCGTTGCTGCAAGATAGTTGAAGAAACAATAGTTGAACGGAGTTCTATTATTAATAAACTTTAGATATTTATAAATTTATGAATAAGCAATAAAGAAAGTTAGTTGCTGCAATGTATTTATATCTTGCTGCAATGAATAACCAGTCTACATAGCTGTAATACCTCTGGATTTAAGATAAAATTAATAATATCACTACAACGGAAAATTAAAACGTTTAAACTACTTAAATAAATTAACTCGATGGCATGTAAGATTATTAATTCGATGATTCTTATGGCATGTAACATGTAGACCAAAACTGATGATTATTAATTGGATGATTCTTATGAAATGCAATTGTTGTTCGACCATTATGGTCGGTGAGAGCATTAAACCGACGTTGACATGCAGGACGGAAACCCATGCTATAGAGATTTTTTTAATTTTTATTTTAACCAATCTCCGATAATATTGAAGAGGGTTTCAATTCCAAGAAGTTCGAAGCCCGAGAAGTCCACTGCTACCTCTGTAATAAAAGAAAATGATTTAAATATTTAATAAAAACACAAAAATGTTCAACTTCAATATGTTCATTATCTTCTTCTACAAAAGAAAAACTGTCAGCATGATCTACACTATTGTCATCATGAGAATCTGAAAGTGGACAAGGAGATGATGTTGTCATCATGAGAATCTGAATCTGAAAGAGGGGTTTCAATTCCAAGAAGTTCGATGCCCGAGAAGTCCACTGCTACCTCTGTAATAAAAGAAAATGATTTAAATATTTAATAAAAACACAAAAATATTCAACTTCAATATGTTCATTATCTTCTTCTACAAAAGAAAAACTGTCAGCATGATCTACACTATTGTCATCATGAGAATCTGAATCTGAAAGTGGACAAGGAGATGATGTTGGTGGAAGCCCTGTCAAAATGGGTAGTTCTTTGAAAGAATACTTCTTTAGAAATATGATGATCAAATAAGCTATATACTTTTATATTCTCACAATAACGAATAAATATCATTCTCTTTTTCTCCAACTTATATATTTTTATATCTTCACAATAACCAACAAATATCAGTCTCTTCTTCTCCATAGCTTTGTGCTTTTGATATGGAATTAAGATCCATGTTGGATTGTAAAATAATCTAAAAGTAGAGACATTGATATTAACATGGTCCCAAGCTTCCGTTGGAGTCATATGTAGCGCTACCTTATGAGGCATCTAATTCCAAATGTAATTGGCACAATTTACTGCTTCAATTATGAAAGAAAAAATGTTCCATGTTCTTGGACCGAATCATGTAGTTTGTCATTTCTTTCACTGTCGAGTTCTTTCTTTTAGCAATATCATTTCACTGATGGGTTTAGGGAACATAGTGCTAATATTGAATTCCTTGTTCTCTACATAAATTCTTGAATGTTTGATTGACATACTCCCCCACATTATCTTTGCTTAGTTTCTTGATAGAAAGAGATGATTGCTTCTCAACTAAATCTTTGAAGGTCTTAAAAGTAGAAAATACCTCACTCTTGTATTTAAGAAAGTACACCAAAGAGAAACTTGAGAAGTCATCCATGAATTTAGTAAGTGCATACTTAGCCCCTAAAAATGAACGAGTCGGAAACAACATGAGATCATTATGTACCAACTCAAGAGGTGTCGTAGCATGAAAGGCCTTTCCTTTAGGAAAATGATCTTAATGTTATTTCCCAAGGACACAACCTAGAAAAAATCCATCACTACAAGAAACTTTAGGAAGACCAAGCATCAAATTTTGTGTGTTCAAATGCTACAAATATCTATATTTTATATGTCCAAATATGCCATCCAAAATCCTACTCAAAGAATCAACATGTGTAATGAAATAGGAACCGGAGGAAATATCAAAAAAGGAAAACTTGAACTGTGATCAACTCTTCCAAAAGAAAAAACAATGTATGGATTCTATAGCTCTCAAATGACTACATCATTAGGAGAAAACTCTATTGTTTTCCCATTACCAGAATGAAAAACCCAATTCATATAGAGATTTTTAGAGATGTTGAGAACAAGAAAAACATCATTGATGTGCCCATCATCAAATTGTACAATGCCTGATCTTAAAAGATCAAGCTGTGTAGAGTCTCCTACTACAATCTATTTAATTTTACATTCAGATGTAGAAGGAAACAACTCATGAGAATGAGTCATGTGGTGTGATGCACCAGAATCAAGTATATGGCTGTTTAAATATGCATATAAAGGTTGAGAAGATAAAGCATGCATTTTACCTAATGAATAAGGTTGGGGCACTAAAATTTTTTGTTTCCTCATGCCTTCATTCAAAGATTCAAGTTTCAAACAACATTTAGATTTGGCCTACTTGTCCGCCATAGAAAATACATGTTTCACTTGACTTTTTCTTCCTTGTCTTGGAGGAAGACTCACTGGACTTGGAAGATGGAGGAAAATATTTTGTTTTCTGATGAGGCTTGGAGGTAGACTCACCAGCGTGAGAATAATATTACTTTTGATTATATCAAGTTTTGTGCTTACCTTTGGAGGTATGAGCCACAAAATCTTGATTCTTAGAGCTAGAAAAAACATCTAATTGCATAAGCTTAGATTGTTTCCTAGTAAGACGCTCACAGAAAAGTTCAAAATAGGGTATCTTAAAATCACTTCCCTCTGCATCCATGGTAGAATAAAATGTACAAGAAAATACCTGGAAAGGACCTTTTAGCTTGGATAAGATCAAGAAAATGCACTCTTCATTCAATTTGGTTTTGCCACATGCTTATCCACCAGTATCCTGAATTTGGAAAGAGAATCGTCAACCAATGCATGCTCATTAGATACATGTGATGAAAAATCTACTTCCAATTGTAGGGCTCAAAATTCATTGAATTTACCAAATAAAGAATTCAACTTTTCCCAACTTTATTTTGGAGCTTTACATTCAACAATGTGAAACAAAAAACTATATCTGAAACATGAAATCCAATGAGACTCCATGAAATCCAATGAGACTCATGCCTTCATCAGTTTTGTTTTGATAGGAAAACATCTCAATTTCCTTGGTAAACATTGGTTGAATCTCTGCTAAAATTTTCCAAACCCCTTTAGATTGCAACAACTATTGTATTTTGAGTTTCCACGTGTAATAATTATGGGAAGTTAGGAGCTTTAAACAATCCTTGATTCTTCCATTTATCCATAGAGAAAAACAAAACACTATTTTTGTGATCCCAAATATGTTTCAATATAACTCAAACAATGCCAACAATATAGAGTTGGTGATATTCATGTTCCAATCAAATAAGATTTTAACTTTTGTTTTAATAATCGAACAAATTAAAACTTTGTTGAAAATACCTTTAGGAAATGGAATATCAAAATAATTTGAAATCTACTTTGTGAGAGAGAGGTTCCATACCAATAAATGAAGTGATTCTTGGAGGTAATCTCAGATTTGAATGATGAGCTATGCCCCACAATCTCTGGAGCAGAGGCACATGTCCCATGATCTCTCCAACTAGAATATAGATCTAATCTTTGGGTTGGAGTGTAAGAATAGAAATCCAAGCAACTCCTCAAAACCCTACCTCCCGAGAGAATGCCAACTCAGCAAAATGTGAGTAGAGCTCAGAGCACCATGACCAATCTTGAAAAAACCTTAGAAAAAAAAACCAGGCCCCACTGAAAAAATGGGTGCAATTCCTTGGGGAAAGGGTTCTCTCTAATGGTCATAGATGATATTATATCATCGTTGTAGAAACCTAAGCAAATCCTTATTCCAAAAATTCCAAGCTTTGGAGACAAAAATACTATTTAGTTAGAAAATGTCCTTCAAATGCTTTCACAAATTGGGTCTTTTAGGCCATATGGCATTGCAAATATCTAGAAACTAGATGCACCTACAACTTTTCTAGATGACAGTTTTATTAATATATTCATTCAAAAGGAAGTGGAGGCACATGTCCCATGATCTTTCCAACTAGAATATAGATCCTAGCTCTGGATTGGAGTGTAAGAATAGAAATCCAAGAAACTCCTAAAAAACCTACCTCCCGAGAGAATGCCAACTCAACAAAATGCGAGTAGAGCTCACAACACCATGAACAATCTTGAAAAAACCTTGGAAAAAAATGCCCAAGACCCCACTGAAAAAATGGGTGCACTTCCTTGGGAAAAGGGTTCTCTCTAAAGGTCATAGGTGATACTATATCATCGTTGTAGAACCCCAAGCAAATCCTTATTCCAAAAATCCCAAGCTTTGGAGACAAAAAGACTATTTAGTTAGAAAATCTCCATCAAAAACTTTCACAAATTGGGTTTTTTATGCGAGATGCCATTACCAATATGTAGAAACTAGATGCACCTACAATTTGTCTAGATGACAATTTTATTAAGAAATTCATTCAAAAAGAAGTGGAGGGGGAAGAAATACAAATAGAGGATTTAATCAAGAATTGGTGGCATGATCTCAGTTCCTTCAAAGTTATTGGAGATAAAATTTACTACGTTCCACGGTTGAAGAAACCTTCCAAAATGAAAAACATCATGCTTTGTCGCCTTTATGGTGAGAAGGATGATTCTAAGTTTAAATTGAGTTGGTTCCCCTCATTCACCATTTATTAAAGAATACGTGTTTAATTGGGCTCACATCCTCTATGCTAACATCAAGCAAGAGGTTCAAAAATATAAAGAAGTACCTTGAGGTGGATTCTTTATATTTGGTTATTTAAAGCAATACCCAACCATATCTCATGGCCTTGATTCCCGCAGGAAGCCAAGTACCTCTAGGGAAAATTCTCGTACGTTTTGGATAAAATGTATTTTCACTGGTCTTCTATACTCTTAAACAAAATGTATTTTAACTGGTTTAGCTCGTTAAAATGTATTTTAACTGGTCTTTTATACTCGTAAACAAAAGGACATTGGTGAAATGACAGAAAACACAATGGAAGGTACTACTAATGTTTTTTCATTTTTTTATTTATGTTTGTAGAAATGTGTAAATTTTTTCAATGACATTTCATTTTCTAATCTAAGTTTTAAAAAATATATATGTGTGGTGTTATGTTAATTAAAATATATTATTAATTTAATATATTTTAATTAATTGTTAATGTGTATCCTGAATATTAATAATATTAATATGAAACTTTGGTTTGTCGTCCCCTTTCATTTTTCTTCATAAATGAGCTCACAGTTTTATCTTCCTATTATCCAGCATGAATGAGTATTTTATTAATTTATTTTATTTTAATTAATTGCTAATGTTTATAGTTTGTATATTAATATGTTTATTTTAGTTTTAATTGATTATTAATTATGTTTCTTTTAGTTTTAGTTGATTATCAATTTATATTTCTTTTAGTTTTAGGTAATTAATTATATAATTATAAGAAATTAAGTCAACTGCCAATTACAAATGTTTAACTTTACTCAATAAAAGGAAGAAAAAAAACATTTAGTTGAATTATTATTGTGTACACTTTTCTATTAAGTATATTAAATTAAAGAAAAGTTGCAATTAATAATAAAATAATTGATAAAGATATTATATATATGTGCAATTTCTATGAAGTTAGAGTTAATAAAATGGAATTTGGAAAATACATTAGAAATCATTTGAGTACGTTATTATGGAATCTAATTAGAATGTTTTAATTATAATTTAAATTTCAACTAGGATAGTGTAGATAAAGATATAATGGAATTGGTAAGAATGTTAAAAATTGTAAAATTGTTAATTATAATGTTTATTTTGTAACTCGTAAATCATTATAATGGTGAATTTTAAGATAGATTATTGGATATAATGATATTCTTTGTAACATAATAATTTCTTCATTTTGAACTCTCATGTGCATACATTTCTTCAATAATCAATATGATGATTAACATCCATGGTCATGGTGATTTAATATTGTTGTGTGGTATTAAAATTTAAGGATTGAATAAATAAGTTTCACAAATAGTAATGAAATAATTTATAGTTTTATGTTTAAACTAATAGTGTAATGTGTTAATTGAAAATAGTTGAAGAAACAATGTTTTTTATAATTGCAACATCTATTTGAACTAATAATACATTGAAATTTAATTAGGAAAAACACATCCTTTAATTTTAATATAATCATCACCTTCAATAGGTATTGGTACTAGGTAGGTATTTTATAGCAGAGTTTATAAAATAACAATAATAATAAATTTATAATTCATGAGAAAAAATAATCAATTTGTATTAACTAAGTTTAATAGATATAGACATGATTTAATTATGAATGACGCTTTTGTAATACACATTATGAAATATTTGGTTAGATTGAAGTAACTATTTACTATATAAGTCATTTATTATCTTTTATATTTTATAATGATATTGATGATTACATCATGGTTTTTTAAAATTAATATTAATTTATAAATTTTAATAAAGAAAATAAATTGTAAAATTAAATAATTTGAAAATAAATTTATTGGTTAATAATATAATACAAAATGTTATATAATTTATTATGATTTAATATTTTCTTTATATAATTGATAAATATGAACAAAATTTCATCATAATGCAAATTTTATATAATGAGTGAATGTCAATACTTTACTATAAATATTGACAAGAATTTAGGTTAATGAAAATTTTATTTTAGTTATGTAACAATTTCATATATGTCATTTTTATTAATAATTGAACTCTCTATTATTATCATATAATATAATATTTTTTCATCTATTTCTAATGATTTTTTCTTTCTATATAAAAACAAGGAATTTATCAAGAAGAAATGTCTAGAATTGACACACCTAAAAAACATGGAAGACAAATAACACTTGATGCATTTAAATTGAAGCAAGATGATACAAATATTGAAGAAAATGTTGATTTTGAGGATGAGATTAATATTGAAGAGGAAGGGCCCCCAGATGGGGTGTTGGTGCGGGCCACATGGCAGGATGCGGAGGAGAGAACAGGCCAGCGCGACAGGGGCCATGTGTTGGGCTCGTGCCAAGCTCCACCGCCTAATCTATGCATTTAGATGCCTATATGACGTCAGTTGCACCATTAACGCTGGTGTGCTCGACTCCCATTGTTGTCTCCTCCATGGCTTCTCTAATTGAGAGCACCACTAACATCCACATTCGTTCCAATCATTTTAACCCTCCGACGCCCGAACCTGGCATACTCTGGTTTTCCTTCTCCATGGTGCTCTCTGCCATTGGGCTACTCTAGGTTCTTCATGTCCACCCGGGACTCACCTCTCAACCTTCCATTCCCTATGAGGTCAGAATGTCACGGCAAAGAGGGAGGCCAAGGAGAGGCTGTCCATGGCATCCTCCTCGTCCTCGAGTTTCAGACTCTCCCCCTGGCTCACCTTCTACACACTCCCCACACTTCTCGCATCCCGAGATGGAACCTCTCGCCACCTCTGCCCTGACCACCTCCCGGTTTGAAGGCCTGGTCACACCGATAGCTCGATGGGTTCTCTCTCACAAATTCCCGCAATTCCTTCGACCTCCCTAGCCACCGAGCCTTTTCTTGCACTGACAGTCTTTCCCTCTCACCCTCCCTTGGAGGCGCCACCCCTTCTTCGGGATGCCCAACACAGGCCACACTCTTTCACTGACTCCATCCCAGACTTGCAACTGCAGGATAGCCTGGCCATCCTCTATGGGCTATTTTTTGAGCTCCGACAAGGTTTGGAGGACCTTCACTTTCGCTTACAGCTACGGGATGGGAATACGTTGGCTCTCCTTCAGATCCTCTCCACCTTCTAGGGGGATTTCCACTCCACTCCAGAAGCCGAGGGAGCAACAGAGATGCCCCATGCAGAGCCCGTTGACAGGAATGAACAAGTGCAACAGCCAGAAGGTGGCGACTTGGGGCAGGCCACACACAAGGACACAGAGGTTGCGGCAGCCATGGGCATCCACGTGCACAATCCATCTGGAGACACTCTGCCAACTGCCAACCTAGAAGGGGGAAAATTGGATGCTGACATGAAAACAGAAGGAAAAGGGACTCCCGTCGAAGAGGAACCCTGGGACGAGGCTTACCAAGCCACCTGACCAGGTTTTTTGCCAAGTGTATGACCCCACTCGGGATCTGATTTTTTCTCTAGTTTACTTTCTTAGCTATAGCCTAGTCAGACTACCTTTGTTTATCTAAGACTGTTAGACTGTAAATTTGCTAGACTTAGCCTACTGGCTGAACTAGTTTCCCCTCTTCTGGGGCAGTTCGGTAACTACAGCACGGTTGTTTTAAGCTTGTGTAACTCTGATCTAGATTTTAAAGGCCCTATATATATAAATTCTCTTACTTATAAAAAAAAAAAAAATTGAAGGGGAAGGTATTCCAAAAAACAAAGGCAAGGGGGTAGATCTGAAAAGAACATTTAAATATGGATGGAAATTAATACACAAATGTGCATATCCTATAATAGGTTCAAATGGTGAAGAGCGTATCAAGTGTTCATGGTGTGTCAAATTCAAAGGAGATACACCATATGCAAGAGAAGGTAGTAGTACAATCCAATTAGGTGGGTTAAATGTTCATGATGTATCTGAGGCTCATAAACGTTCAGTTCAACTCTTGGAGAGTGAATCAAGGAAATCATATTTACCCATCACAAAACATGTTGAACTCATGCTTGATATTGAAAAATCCAGAATAATCAGTGTGATGGAAACTATGTATTTTGTGGCTATACAAGATTTATCTTTAGAATTGTATAAAGACTTGTGTGACTTGCATAGGTACAATGGAACACCCAATATGCCTTTAACCAATGAATACTCTTCATATACTAATATTACATCTAGAAAAGAGTTTTTACTTGCAACAAAAATGGTTTACTGGAAAATATTGAAGGGAGAAATTTGCTCTAGTCCCTTTAATTCTATTCTAGTGGATGAAAGCACAGATAAAACAATGGAGCAACACCTTATTGTATATATTACACATCTAATGGATGGGGGAAGAGGGACATGTGAAACAAAATTTATTCGTCTTCTCAAAATCAAAGATAGTACTGCACAATCAATGTATGAATCCCTGTCAGGATTATTATCTGAAATGGATTTCTCAAAATCTAAAATTGTGGGATTTGGTTCAGATGGAGCTTCATCTATGAGGGGTAATCATGAAGGTTTGGTTGCCAAGTTGCTTCGTGAAGTGCATCATTTGTTCTGCATTCATTGTGTAGCACATTGTAAGGCACTAGCTATAACTGATGCTACAAATTATTTTCCTAAATTTAATTATATCGACAAGTTGGCCAATAAAGTATATTCTTGGTTGGGAAAATCTGCAAAGAGGCATAGAGAACTCAAAAGTTTAATGGAATTATTTCAAATTGATAAGTTACAGGTACTTCAAATTCATCAAATCCGATGGCTTTCTAGGGGACAGGTGATGAACATGATTTTCAAAATTATGTCGGCATTATTACAAGAATGGAAACATGATAACAGAAAGATCTATGAAATGGGAACAATATTTCAAGTTCAGTTTTGTATTCATTTGTTGGTAGATGTTCTAACTGAACTAAATAAGCTAAGTCAACGATTTCAAGAGGAACATATTGCTATAACATCTATTGGTATGCAATTAGATGTTCTTAATGAATTTCTTCTTAGAAGATTCTTATGAGATATGTTTGGAGAAGGTTCTCAGCAAGTTTCATATTTTTTGAAGAAATGAGAACATGGAAAACTGGAGTTTATTGATAATAAAGGTGCTTCACATGTGCATATGTTAAGATTCGAATCTATACCTAATTCACTTGGGTCAGGTACTATGGAAGATTGTGTTCACTTGGGTAAAGCATTTGTCCAAAAGTTGATTGATTGTCTCAATGACAAGCTTACATATTTTCCAGTATTCAATGCAACAAAATTATTTAGTCCTTGTTCTTACTTTGAAGAAGAGAATGAAAGAGACTCTGAAACAAAACAATGGTTGAGTCGACTATGTGAAAATTTTGATATTGGAGACTCACCAATAATTGATACAGAAAAATGTGAAGGTGAAATGGAAAGCTTTACTATTACTCTGCATCGGGCATATCCAAGAAAAAGCATGGTTGCAGCATGGGAACAATGTGGAGGAGAACCTGAGTGGTGTGAGTCTTACCCAAATTTAATGAAATGGTGGCAAATTTTTCTTACTCTTCCTGCTAGCACCGCTAGTTGTGAAAGAGGATTTTCTAAGCTGAATCATATAAAAAATGATGATAGATCTAGACTTGGTCTAGAAACGTTAGATAGTTTGATGTTTTTGTCTTTATCAGCACCTCAAGAATTGCATGAGCTAGATTGGAACACAATTTATGAAACTTGGAGAGGAATGAAGGCACAATGACCTCTTTCATTAGATGGTACAAGTTAAAGTGTCATGATACTTCATTCAATTTTGTAATCTCCAATATTTTTGAGTGATGCATTTAAACCAGTATTTTATATCAATGTGCAAAAATATTATTATTATATGTATTTAATTAACAAAAATTGAAGTTGTGCCAAATTCTTTCATTTTAATTTAATGATTAATATGTTATGATTGGAGAATAATAAGTTAATAGTTGATCTTTTTTAATAATAATTGGGTTATAAAATAATTATTTTATGGATGAAATTTTAATTATTTTTTCATTTTCTTATGAAATGAATAATTTATTTTAACATGTCAATTTAGAAGAGTTACAATAAAATTAGCCCTTCAATTTGAAATATAACCCTTCCGTTCAAATATGATTCCTACTTTGAAGGAAGGCAATTGTAGTTTGACCACTATGGACATTATACATGTCACCACTGGTAGCATTATACATGTTATGGCTCAGCATTAAATGTCATGGCACAGCAAGTCAAGGCATAAAATGGCCGTTTACATAGCGAGACGGAAAGCCATGGCATAGAGATTTTTAAAATTTTATTTTAAGGGAAGTCCATTGCCAATTCCAAGAAGTCCGATGTCAAGGAAGTCCACAGCCATATCTGTAATAAGAAGTTAAATTCATAGATTAATACTGTGATTTAAATATTTTTAAAAATATAAAATTCATAGTAAGAAGTTAAATTCATAGATTATTATTGTAATTTAAATATTTTTAAAAACTATAAATTTTTTTGTAAAATGTTGATTTAGTTGATTAATGCATAGTGATTAAAAGTTTACTTTAATTCAAAGTAAAGTCACAGGTTCAAAAATTTAATATAGTTGGTTTCATATTAAATCTTATGTATCATGTAGTCAGTATTATTTTTTTTGGCCATGGGAATAGCAACTTCTCAAGAGTATATCTAAGTAGCCCGCAAGCCAGGTCTCGAGGTCCATTGTACCTTGTGAACCTCTATCCGAGGGGTCATCTACTCTTCTAGCCTTGTCACAAGGGGTCCATATCAGCATCCCTACCCCCCGCCGGTTTTGAACTTGTGACCTCCCCGGAGATAACACATGTTCTTAACCATTGGGCCCACTCAGGTGCTCACCATGTAGTTAGTATTAACTAATTAAGGATGCATACACCTCCGGACTCTCCAATTTGATTGAAGGTAACCCCAATCTTGCTGGCAAGACAAAGTTTCATTTATCTAATCTAATCTAAAAATATATAAATATTAAATTTAAGAAAAATAAATAAGATTCATCAATATATTTATAAATAAATTTTTATATATTAAAAATGAAAGAAAATGAAATTTTTAAATACAAAATATATTATAATAAATAAAATTATTTTAAATTTGTATTAAAAAAAAAAAATTATCAAATTTTGAAGAGGATCAATTTTTTAACATAAATATTTATTTAAATTTTATCATTTAAAAAAGTTTAGATTTGGTCATTCTTCATACTTGATAAACTCATATCATAAATAAAATGAATTTAATGTAAGTGGATGCATGAAATTTAAAGTAAGTGGATGCATGTTGCTGAAGCTGCAAATAAAATAATTTAATCTTTAAATTAAAAATAAAAAATATATTTAAATTTTAAAATAATGACATAAACTAATTAATGCAAGGAATAACATAGAGTTGGACGAGATATGTAGGCAACAAAATTAAAAATGTACACGACTTTCTATTGATCTATAACGCATCATCTGGTAACCCATTATTAAAAATCCACAGGCTCTCCATGGATCCATAACGCATTTACCTATAAGTTTGGGATTTGTAATTAAAAACTTGATTAAATCATTTATTCTCATAGGGGAACACAACTCTAAAAAAAAATGAAATTACATTTACATTATAAAAAATATATATTAATATCAACCACTTTTATAAAGTTGTTGTTGCTAATTAACTATGGATATGCTTTGGGAGTACCATTAATATATTAGTACAAATATATAAATTAATTTTAAATACATTAATACACAATATTAATGTATTTCATTAATACATTATAAGTATATATTATATTTATGTAATAATTTATTAATGCATTAATTGATGATGATGATGATGATTAATGTCCACTAAGATTTAATTGGTCTATCGTACCTTACGAGGGTAAGTGATTACTTGTGATTCTTTAGAATTTTGTTTATGTGCTCGAAAAGCATTAAGAGAAGCTTTCCAAGATCACCATACTTTTGTTGAGTTAAGAGGTTAGGAAGGTTGGTAGTGTGATCAATATTTTGAAAATGAGATCTAATATGGGTATAGGCTAGACAATCTAAGAGAAAGTGCTTTTGATCTTCAACCTTCTTAGTGTCACAAAGGTGACACACTCTTTCATCCCATGGCGTTTTAGGAATTGACCAACGCCCAGTTTCACTATGGAGCTCATGAGAAATTGTTCTTATCTTAGCAATGTTTTTTTTTTCTTTACACTTGGTAAAACAGATAGATAATTTTGATCTTCTAGATTAGGTTTGATTACATCTTTATAATACCTTAATTTTCTTTTTTCCTCTAACTCTTTATCACACCACATTTTTTCCTAAAATTTTGATTTGACATTTTTTTTAATAGTATCTTTATTCTGCAAAATGGTTTCTTCCATTATTCCCCAATAGTTTAGCCAAGATTGGGCGTCTTTATGCCATACTTGCTTGAGTCGATGGTGGTTATGACTTGATTTGGAAGAAATTTTAGGTAGCCTCTTGTCTTCCATGTTGTTTAACTTGTTCTTATACATTAGGTATCTAGTCATAGCCATGCTTTCAATAGGGGAGAGGCTAGTTTCTACG
>ML806972.1:212497-233477 GCA_009831015.1 Picea engelmannii | reverse complement strand
TAGAAGGTGAGTTGTACATGTCATGGATGCAATTTTTCCAAGCCCATTCTTGCCTTTATTCTTTTCTTTTCTTTTCTTTTTCTACTTCTTTTTATTTTTATTCAAGGGATAACCAGAGGACACTGCCTTGGCATGGTGAATAGAGCTGACAATGTTACTCACAAGTACTTTCACAGAGATGATAAGGCTAGCTCGTGATGAGACCCCCTTTCCCTTGGTCATGTAACCAAAGGTCACTGCCCTGGCGTGGTAACCAAATGGTGGAAATGTCATATTGTTAGGTATCCATGAACCTAACAGGCTAGCTCGTGATGAGACCTCCTATCCTCTTGACTAGGTCTTGTTTATATTTTATTAGGGATCCCTTGGCGAAGCATCTTGAGGTTTTATTTCCAGGCTTTTATCTTTTACCAGCTGCTTTTACCTTCTGGGCCTTTAGCCCCTTCTTCCCACGAGATAAGGTGCAATCCTACAAAGAGATCAACCCAATTCCCGGACAAGGGGAGTGGGACAAGTGAGAAGGAGATAAGATTAAATAGTGGTACTATGATGGGAGCGAACGATGGCTTTTCATAAATCCCCCAGTGGAAAACCAAGACATATCAGCACAGGCTTGCTAGGATACCCTGTCAATCCCACATATAATGGTCAAGTGGGATAATGTAAGATCCAAGCAATTGTTAGAGATAAAAGGAATAATATGCATATATTCAAAGGTTTTAATGATCAAAACTGACACCTACCATGATACCTGGACCAATTACCTCATGGAGAAAGAACCTCGTCTGATACAAGACCAAGCCGATGGCGATGGAGGATGATGCTGCTGACAAGATAAATATGATGGAAGAATAAAAGTATGGGCCCTCTAGGGCCATGCTCAGGTCACTACTGCTCTCGGTACTCCATGTCTAGGACCTATGGGCCTCGAGACATGATCTCCTAGTAATCCCCAAAAATTAGGGATAGCATCTGGCTCCAACTCGGGGACATGTGCTCAACGTAGAGCACATGAGAACCTCAACATCTCTGGCATAACCTACAGACCTGCTTAAACTTGATAAGGGCATTAGTAACAAAATTGGGGCGGTAATGCCAACCCATCATACATAGATATATATATATATATATATACTAAAGTAAAACAATCAACATGCAAATGTAAAGAAAAGTACCTACCTTTACCTACATGTTGGTTGGATATTCGATGTAGTCAAACAACTAGTGTAGCCAATCCATCAATGTTCCATGATACCTACCCTTGTGCTTCATAATAAACCAAAATAGTGATAAATCAAGCACAAAAATGTCATGAGTTAGAATATATATCATATCATCGGAAATCTCAAAGTCTAACTCATGGAGGCGGGTGGGAGGGATAAAATCCTACGAAGTCCATCTCTGAGGAAAGTACTTAATCCATTTCAGGAAAGGGTCAAGAAAAGTCCAAGGTTCAGAACACTGACTCAAAAGGTTGGCACACTGGCTACCTAAGACATTCTCATACTGTGAAGCTTGGGAATGGATTAACAAAGATGTATTATATGACTGGCAAATTCTCAAGGGATAGTTAAAAAATTGAGAAGATACACTTAAGATTGTAATATTTAACCAACCCTTGGACTCTAGGTTTTGTCTAAGAGGAAAATCTATATAAAAGATATACTTCCTGACTACACCGTTAATGGAAAAACAAGGTAAAGTAATAACAGGTGGCTGGAGTGAGAACTCATGAGAATCCTCCTTTAGGCAAACAATGTTCTTACTTGTATCAAAATTCGAGCACAGTGGTGGTTGGCAATCATATTCAAGGGAAGAATCCAAGTGCTCATAAGAGTAATCATCAAAAAACTGAAGGTAAGACTGAAAATCATCAGAAGAACAAAGTACCAGGTCATCCTTGTTGTTTTGAAAAGTACGAGTAGAAATTTCATCTCCTTGTTGCCACTGATCAAAAGTAATTTGCTATGATAGTTGCAAGGGAAACACTTGGAAGTGACTCTCAGTGTCATATATGGGATCTAGGTCATAACCAACTATATCCCACCTACGTCTCCCAACATGTATGAACTCATCAATGTTATCAACTGTGTCACTATCTGTGTCATAACATGCAGGGTTTGAAACATTCGATAATTCATTCTCCTCCGCCTCATTTCCTTCATCATAAAGTACAACATCATCAAAAACTAGGGGAGGGAAACTTACTGTTTATTCTTTTGGAGGGGATTCGAAGACTTTGGCATTTTCATCTTGTGTTATTGTTTCATCCTCATGGATTGCTTCTTTGTCTTCGATTGTACAGCAAGGAATATCCATTTCGTTCAAAGATTTTATTTCTCCTTCATTTTCTGAATCAAGGAATAAGGTGTCATCGGAATCATGAAGTGGAAAGAAACTAACCTCATCTTCACTTTACTGTGCAAGAGAAACAAGTTCTTGGATGACCTCATCAGAGTGAGGAGCAGTGGTTGGTACTTCATTATCTTGTTTATGTTTTTTCTCCTTAATCACATCCTCATTCTGCTACTCAAAAACTTGTTCCCTTCTCTCTTGTGGATCTTCGGCAAAGGTTTTAAGGGAAACTAGTTTTATCAAACTGAGAGTGTCCATGGTATGGTCATTGGTTCTGGACAAGGAGAGATTTTTTTCGATTTGATTGGCCATGTTGTGAGCTTCTGCAAGTGTTTTCAGATTCTTTTTATTTAGGAGGAAGCTCAAATGCCCCTGAAGTCCATTAGTATAGATATAAACAAGGTACTTGTCTTTAGGATGACAACTTTCAGGAATCTAGTAAAGAAACCTCTGGAACCTAGCCCCAAAAAATCTGACAATCTCACCCTCTGTTTGTTTTATGCATTCAAGACCATTCAACAATGATTGTATATCTTCCAATTTCATAACCCACCTTGCAAGGAAGATTTCTTCAAAATGGTCCATAGATGTGATGCTGACAGCTGGAAGATCATCATACCATCTTCTAGCCTCTCCATGCAGAGAGGCAGAGAAGATTTTCATTACCAAATCTTCAACCTCATCAATGACAGGGCGGTATTGAAAGAAAGCCCAGAAATTGCTCATGTGATAATCGAGACTTTCTCCATTGATGCTAGTGAATCTAGGGAGCCAATTTTTATAAAAGGGGGGCATTCGTCTGGGATATCCCGGTATATTACTCATTTCCAAAGGTTTGTAGTTCCCTGGATCCCATTGTGAAGTCATAGTTGGCTTCGTCATTAGTGGAGTCGCCAGATAGTTTTCTTGAAACTATCAAAGAAATAGGGAAAACACCCTAGTGGAGTCGCTAGGTAAGCTTGTAATAAAATAGTCTCTGAGGCAAGGCTTACTGAAAAGATTTGTCGTTTGAGGAGAATTGACTTAGTGTTCCCTAGGAACGGTGCCAAAATGTTATCATACAGTTTGTAGCTAGGTCAAATGGCTATGAAATACAAGGCCAAATTGGTGTAACATGAACCTATCCCACCCAATGTCACCACGATGGGGAGGTTCTTTCTCTTTAGGGAGGTTAGGCCAATGGGAGACGTCCCCGGTAACCTAGAGTTTTGAAGAGGCAAAATTTTAAAAGTCAAAAGTAAAGTTCTCCCTTCACAGGTCACCACCAAAAGAAGATAGTCTGACTAAACAACCAATAATGAAGTGAATTCCCGAAGAAGAACACCTTCCCAGAAAAAGGCAACAACAAGCCAATATATGCAATCTATAATTCAATGGGTTAGTACTTCATAAGACTATCTAATATCAATATATAAGCAATTATAACAATAAATATTGACGAAGTCAATGTTTTTTAATACAACAATGAAATAATATCACTCCACCAATAAATATTAAGATGATGTAGTAATTAATGTATCCAATCAATCCCTCATTCAATAAATGCTTTAAACACCATTCAATTGCTTATAAAATGAAACGTTGTTGCATAAGATGAAATATTCTAGGTATGACATTAGCAACTTAGGGTTAGAAGTTAGTTAGGGTTTCAATTTAGAAAAGAGTTTGAGAGTTTGTTTGATCACTTCCACTTCAACGCTGGAGGTCTAAGATCAGTGCCTTCGGGCTTATGGAGTCAATTTAATAGAGGACACAAGGGTTGAAGGAGGATGACAAAGGACTGGAGGGAAGAGTTCTGAAGTGTCGCTATTGCAGGGCTTCAGAATTAAAACCCTAGGGGAGAGAGGCTCACTCCGATGTTGCTAAAGCAAGGCCTAGTGCTCTATCCTCCTTCCTTAGGTTAACTTGGCAAAAATGGCTAGCATGAAAGATGAATCAAGACAAGAGAGTGCAGTGAGGGAGAGTGTTGCTACAGAAAGGCTCTATCACTAAACTCTAGATGAAGGACAGCCCGAGGTGTAGATAACCTAGGCCTAGCACATCTCCTCCTTCTTGGCTTCTGAAAGTACGGCTAGCTCAAGGAGAAAAGAAATAAGAGTGTAGCTATGGCTATGATCTTTCTTACTTCTTCAATGGCTGGAAATTTATATTTTAGGGGACATGAAACAAGAACCTACTTGTTTGCTTGTCACCTAGGATTTTTAATGAGAAAATTATAAACATATGCAAGAATATGAGACTACAACCATTCAATCAAGAAGGTTTGCAGAAAAAACACTTACATATCACCATGAAATAGAATGCAAACCCTAGTTGTAAACCTTCCTTCAAGAGAAATGCCAAAAATGCCAAGAAATTTCTTCCTTCAATAAGTGTGCCTCACTAAACCAACAAAATTACCCAAGTAGGGCGCTAAAATCAGATCTCACTAATGAGTGAGTGATGTGTTATGTTTAAAATGAGGCTTAAACTCCTCAATATATATTGTATCAATGACCTTAATTAACTTTCAGGTCATAAAAAGTTTGAGAAGGCCATAATACTATTTTTTTACATTAAATTGTCAAACTAAAACCCTAACTGAGGTAATAAAAAGGTAAAAGCCCCTTCAAGGGAGGCGCTAGTGACACACACCCACTACGACATAATGGGTGTTTTTCTTCTTTTTCTCCTTTCTTTCTCGAGGGACACAATCCTTGAGTTCCTACGAGGTCCTAGCACAGGCTAGCTCTTCCTTTCGGAACCTTCACTAAACCAATCCGCCGGTTCTTTCATTGCAAACCCGTTGTGTACAACTCAAGCACCAAGCGCGGGCTTCGCCTCCCTGTGATCATCGGTTATTTTCCCTGGCCAAGAAAAGAGGCGCCTTTCGCATTTCATGACTCAGCGATGCCCGTGAGTCCAGTATTTTGACTCTTCAAACCCCGAAACCCGAAATCATCCCTTCATTGAGATCGATGGCTGCAAATCCCCCTGATCCGACAGTCCCGACCGTATGGGGACTTCGGTAACCGGGAGTTTTAAATGCAAGTGAGTCGAGTCTTTCGACTCTTCAAACCCAAAAACCTGAAATCGTCCCTTTGTTGATATCAACGACTACAAATCTCTTCGGAGTTTTGTGAACCGGGTGTTCATGATGCAACGACTCCAGAACACCTTTCACTCAAATCCCCAAACTCCGATATGGAAATTTGTGTAGGATATCAACGAACCTAATTCATCTGGATCTGACGGTCACTACCCCTCCTGAGATTAAGGGCATTGAAGGACACTCAGCCTTAACCTCCTTAATTTCCTATGAGATCCAATGGCTTATGGGGTTTCGGAGCTTTCCCCGAACTCTGACCACTCACCACGCATCTCCTCCAATGGATGGTCCAGATCCTCCTAGAGTTTTGTGAACCGGGAGTTCATGATTCGTGAAGACGAAGAGTTTTCCCCTTTAGTATCCCAGATGCCGAAATGCTGAAATGCTGAAACCTATTCACACTAAGCTGATTCAGAGTTTCGCATACCGAGACTTTGCGACTTGCGACGACGAAGGGTCTTTCCCTTTGGTTTTCCAGGTGCCGAAACATCGAAATGCCGAAACCTATTCACACTAAGCTAATTTGGAGTTTCGCATACTGGGACTTCGCAACTTGCAACGACGAAGGGTCTTGCCCTTTGGTTTCCCGGGTGCCAAAATGTCGAAATGCCGAAACCTATTCACACTAAGCTAATTCAATGTTTTGCATATCGGGACTTTGCGACTTGCGACGACAAAGGGTCTTTCCCTTTGGTTTCACGGGTGCCGAAACACTGAAATGCCGATGAACAGGTCTGAATACTCTGATACTTTTAGGATGTTTCCAAGTCCACCCTCCTGCCTATGCAAAGGTTAAGGTCAATGGGCAATAGAGCTCCGACAGATCTTTCAGAGGGTTCTTGGGTAAATTATCCCTAGGCTTGGTGACCTGAGTAAAAGTCTTCCTAATTCGCCGAGCTATAAATTCAGCGGTAGGGATAAAGTAAACTCATGGGTTTACTATCATGGTATTCCTTTCGAGGGACTGACTCCGACTCTGGAGTGCGAGGAAACTTCCCGAGAGAAGTGCCTTTGGGAAATTAAACCAGGGCATAGCGCAAGCCAAGTAGATAGGAAAATTCTCAAGGGAACGGACTCGTATTATGATCCTACTCATTTTATACATAGACCGATTATGGTCATATAAGTATAATCATGTATCCCTTGTCTCCAAATCAAAACATGGGAAAACACTTCCATACAGAAACCATTTATGAGCGTATAAACATGAGCATGTATTCAATTCAAAAATACAAGAAATAACACTTATCAGAAAACAACAGGTGTGATGCGACTACTGAGAGGGGTGCTCATTTCCACCCAACCTTAGGCTCAGTGACTCCAAATGAATTTTCCACTAGCCACCCTCGAGCTAGACCACAATGCTTGAGGTTCAATTTTCTACTTTTATCTCAACAGAAGTCAAGGATGAAGGTTACTCTCCTTCTCCTCTATTCAGAACTCCCTATGTTTCCAGAGTTTCTCCAGTTCTTCCCCGCTATCCTTGTCACGCGTGTTATCTGTCTCTTTACCACACTTCCTCTCTTTCCTTTTCTCTGTAATATTGTGTGTGGAGCGAATTTCCCTTCCCACGGTCAGGTCAGGGGGCTGTTACAGATGGGAGGTTCACCTCCATCCCCTCATTAACTCTTGATGAGCCACCCCACCTAGAAATCTGATGGGAAATCCATTCTAGGGTCAGAGAGTTTCTGTGCTCTTTGAGAAAGTAAAAACAGTATGGTACTGGCTCGGTGGAAGTTAACGCAACCATTACAGGTCCCTTCCACCACCTCTCATTATCCATCGTGGTCTCTTTTGGCACATCCCCCTCCCAGAAGCCATGCAACACATATTCATAACATAATTTACATTCATCGACCTTTTATTAAAAGGTCTATCAAATCAAACATTCACATCTTTGAGTTTTCCATAGTTCTTGGCCAATATAATTATTTTTACAGACTGGGGGAAACAAGGTGTTACAATTCCCTCCCCCTTAAAGGAACATTTCCATCGATGTTTTATCTATCAATATGATGTATATGTACAGAAGTAAACAAAATCGGATATGCTTGTTTCATGGCATCTTCCATCTCCTAGGTAGTCTCATCTGGGCCAAAATGTTTCCACTGCACCTTGACCTGTGCAATGGTTTGGTTCTTGAGTGGGGTTTCCTTTCTATCCAGTATGCATTGAGGTTCTAGCAGGAATTCTCCCTCCAGTTCCGTCAATTATATGATTAGAATCATGTACATATTTCTTCAATAATGAAACATGGAAAGCATTATGTGATTTTATTGTGGGAGGAAGTGCTAGCCTATAGGCTACAGGTCCCACTCTATCTAGAAATTCAAAGGGTCCACAATACCGAGTTGCCAAATTTTCACAGGCTCCCATCCTTAGGGAACTCTTCCGGGGCCTAACTCTGAGATATGCGTGGTCTCCCATCTTGAATTCTCTTGGAGTTCTCTTTCGGTCGATGTAACTTTTCTGTATGTTCTGAGCAACCTTTAGATTTTGTTTTATCTGAATCACTTGTTGTTCCATTTCTTTCAACATGTTGGGTCCAATAGAAATTCTGTTTACTGGGTTACTCCAACTGACTGGGGTGTTGCACGGTCTACCATAGAGGACTTCAAAGGGACTCATCTTCAGGGATTCTTGGTAGCCGTTATTGTAGGAAAATTCCACCAGTGGTAGGTAATCTTCCCACGTCTTGGGTTGATGCATTACATGCATTCTTAGCATGTCTTCCAATATTTGGTTCACTCTTTCCATCTATCCATTGGTTTGAGGATGATAGGCTATGCTAAACAATAATTTGGTCTCTAGACCAGCCATCAAGGATTTCCAAAAGTTGGAAGTAAATTTTGTGTCTCTGTCAAACACGATCTCTTTAGGCATATCATGTAGTCTGAATATCTCCTTCATGAATATGTTGGCGATATCTATTTCCTTGCAAGTCGATTTGATGGGGATAAAATGGGTAGACTTGCTCAATTTATCCACCACTACCATGATGGCGTCATTTTATTTGGTTGATGTTGGTAATCCGGTGATGAAGTCCATGGAAATGTTTTCCCACTTCCATTCTAGTATTGGTAGAGGTTGTAATAGTCCTACTGGGTGCCAGTGTTCTACTTTAACCTGTTGGCATTCTAGGCACTTGGCTAAATAGTTAGCTATGTCTTTATTTAACCCAAGCCAATAGAATTGTTTCCTAGTGGCCATGATCATCTTTTGATATCCCGGGTGACTAGTATATGGTCTTTTATGTAGTTCATCCATTATGAACCTCTTCAAGTCATCACAATCTGGAATATACAATCTGTTTTTGTAAGTTAGCAGACCTCCATATATCATCTAGTAGTATTCATACTTTATTCTTGTGGGTTCTTGCTCTAGGTACGAGGTCATGGTCTGGAAGAATGTGTCTGTCTCTTGTGCATTCCTGACTCTTTCTTTGGCATTCGTCTCGCAAGTGCTCATTGCTGCCAGGTGAATTGTTTTCATACTTCTGCTAAGGGCATTGACCACCTTATTTTCCTTCCTTTAACATGTTTGATTTCAAAATCAAACTCACTAAGGAGGGCCATCCACCTAGCTTGTCTGGCATTGAGCTTTGGTTGGTCAAACAGATATCGCAATCCATAGTGGTTTGTCATAAGAACAAATTTCCTTCCCAGGGGGTAATGTCTCCACATTTTTAAGGCGTGCACTATGGCAGCCAACTCTAGATCATGGGTCACATAGTTGACTTCATGCTCATTAAATTTTCGAGATTCATAGAAGACTACACTTCCTCCTTGCATAAGGACTCCTCTGAGCCCTTCCTTGTAGGCATCTATGCACACGAGGAAGTCGTTTTTCGGATCAATGATCTTCAGAACGGGTGCATGGGTCAGAAGGTGTTTCAGGGATTGAAATATTTCTTTACATTCTTCTGTCCACATGAATTTAGCTCCCTTCTTCTGGAGGGCAGTGATTGGACAACCAATCTTGGAGAATCCTTTTATAAATCTCCTATATTATCCTGCTAAGACCATAAAGGATCTGATGTCTGAAATATCCTTTGGGGTAGGCCATTCCATGATAGACCTAATCTTTTCAGTATCTACTGCTACTCGCTCTTCAGATATGACATGGCCCAAGTAATGTATTTTCTTCTGGAAAAAGTCGCACTTTTCTAAATTTGGCATAGAGCTGATGTTCTCTTAGCACTTGAAGCACAAGTCTAAGATGTTCCTCATGTTCCTCTCTATTCTTTGAGTAAATTAATATGTCGTCAATAAAAATCAGTACAAATTTATCTAGGAATTTGCTAAGCACATTGTTCATCAAGCACATAAAAGTGGCAGGAGCATTGGTCAATCCAAATGGTACTACCACAAACTCATAGTGACCATATCTTGTCCTTGTAACACCACTTTTTTCGATTAACAAACTTTGCGGAAATATAACACTCACTCTCAAATTATAAAACAACATGCATTTAAGCAAATGAAACACATTTGAAATTAGAGTAAGTCATATAAATTATTGCTATCATAATTTTAAGAATGGAATTAACCATAATTCATCTGCACAACATAATACATGATAAAATATAAGCAACATAGGCATGCAAAACATAACATTTAACATAACTTGATACTTATCTTGAAACTGAGGCAATTCCACCAACCAGGTGCAGGCCTTCCACGAACCTCCCAGCCTTAGACTGCACTGCTCATCAGGTCAATAGTAGGTCACCCCCGAGCTGGGACTAAGCTCCACCCCAAGGTAAGGAATCCTAGGCTAGGCTGAGGTTACAGGGAAAACACACAGTCACAAGGAAGGAATTCACTCCCAGGAACCACCCATGCTCACTACCCACAGACTCTCCTTCTTCACATGCCTATTCCACCCAGGAGTATGCACCTTCTCTGTCACCTAGACAATCCTTCGAATGCTAACCTCCCTTGCCTTGGGTTACAAAAATAGACCGAACCGGAAGTCTCCGAGCTCTGTGGCAGCTACAGGGTTTCTTCCAGGAGTTCTCTCCTTCCTCTGTGCACTCTCTCACCTGGAGAGAGTCGCTCACAGGCCAAGCAACCTGTTCTTCCATTTCAACCACGTCTCTCTCATGGAGAGAGTGTTGCACAAACTGGCCAACAAGCCCCACACAGTCTAGCACTGTGTGGCCACAACAACTGACGGGAAAATAGGCACAGGATTTCCAACAGGTTCAACAATGGTGAATGGACTCACGGATATGGCTTCGAACAAGACTCCATGCATAGGCTCGATACTCAGATAGGGGATGTTTTCAGCTTTTCAAAATCAACACACAGACTTCTAGATCAGTGGATGTATGGGGTATCTCTTGCAGAGGTCGGACGGGATGTCCGGTTCAAAAAATCAGGAAGAATGGAGAAAAACCCCTCTCACGGCTCATCTTGGTCGTTTATTCGCATGCACCAGGGTTGACACTTGTCACCCTTGGAACTGCATGTGTTCCATCAGCATGCATCTTCTTTGCACATTTTTCCCTTGCCAGGAACTTAGGATAAACAACATAAAATGCACATGTTCTTTGGAATAATAATAAAATATTATTCTCAAGGCTTAAGCCCCCTAGGCTTAACACTTAGCCCCTTTTCCCACCTTCCATCCCCTAATCCCTTGCCCTCTCTATGGATTCTCAGTCCCCCATCACTCATTCATCGTGTCATCCTACATGAGGCAGTGTTTGTATTTTATTAATGTGTTGCATACATATAAGTACAAAATCAGGTCCATGGCCTACAACCCTTAGGCTCTCTCTTTGGCCTAATAATCACATAAGCCCGTCAGATTACAAAAACTTGGCTCACCAGCCTATAACACATATTTACAATTCATTTCATACATCAGACTTACAAAGGGCTCAGCCTTGGGGACACTACAATTCCCCTCCCCTTATTTATGCAATGTCCTCAGTGTAACCTTACACTGTCTCTGCAAGATTTTTCAAAATTTTCAAAAAGATGTAGGTACTCTGCCCGCATAACCTCTTCATGCTCCCATGTTGCATCCTGAGGACCGTACCAGGTCCACTAGACCTTGACAAGCTCTATGGCTCGATTCTGGAGTTGTTTGCTTTTCCTGTCCAATATGTGCACAGGATGCACTTGCAGGACGCCTTCTGGTTCCACCTGAATCACATTCCAATCGATAACATGATTAGCATAAGGTATATATCTCTTAAGTAGTGAAACATGAAGCACATTATGTGCAGTCATAGATGCAGGTAGTGAAATCATATATGCAGCTGGCCCAATCCTTTCTAGGATCTCAAATGGCCCACAAAATCTTGCTGCCAACTTGGCGCAACTTCCTAGCTTTAGAGAACTCCTGTTAGTTTTTACTTTGAGGAAAACATGATCACCCACTCTGAATTCTCTGTGGGTTCTGTTACTATCAGTGTAACTTTTCTGCCTGTCCTGGGCAGCTTTTAGATTCTGTCTAATCCTTATCATTTGGTCTTCCATCTCTTTGAGTAGCTCAGACCCAATCACTGCTCTGTCAGCTGGATTAGCCCAGCTTACTGGTGTGTTACACTTTCTTCCATAAAGTGCTTCGAATGGGCTCATCTTTAACGATGTATGATACCCATTATTGTAGGTGAATTCTACTAAATGTAGGTAGCCTTCCCACCTTGATGGTTTATCCATTACATATATTTTCAGTATGTCTTCTATTACTCTGTTCACCCTTTCTGTCTGACCATCAGACACAGGATGATACGCTGTAATAAATTTCAGATTCATTCCGAATCCCTTGAATAATCCTTTCCAGAAATTCGAGGTGAATTTCGGGTCCCTATCAGACACAATTGTCTTAGGAATTCCGTGCAAGTGTGCCACTTCTTTTAAGAAGATATCGACAACATCTGCTGCCTTGTGAGTGGTTTTTAGTGGAATAAAATGAGCAACCTTTGTAAGCTTGTCTACCGCCACCATGATTGAATCATGTTGCTTGCTTGTTTTGGGCAATCCTGTGATAAAATCCATTGTCACCACTTCCCATTTCCACTCGTGAATGGGTAAAAGCTGTAGCAACCCTGCTGGGTGCCTATGCTCAGCCTTAACTTTCTGGCACTCCATACATCTGGCGATGTATTCAGGGATTTCTTTCTTCATACCTAGCCAAAAATAATGGCTTTTGACTACTGCCACAGTCTTTTGATATCCAGGATGTCCAGCATAAGCCACGTTATGCATTTCTTTTAGAATTTCTAGCTTCAATTCTTGGACATTGGGTACATACACCCTGTTTTTATACAGAAGTAAGCCATCAGTTCCCAAGGTGTAACTTTCCTGGTTCTGTGGTCTCTCACGCTACTGTAGCTTTGCTACTCGACCTCTGTACTGCAAATCATCACTTGCAGCTTCCAAAATTCTGTCCTTGATCTTGGTCTTGTACATGCTAATGGTTGTAGCATGTAATTCATGCACTTTTCTGCTGAGTGTGTCAGCCACCTTATTTTCTTTCCCTTTGATATGCTTGATATCAAAGTCATATTCACAAAGAAGCTCCAGCCATCTGGTTTGCCTGGCATTTAAATTCAGCTAATAAAATAAATACTTCAGAGCATTGTGGTTTGTTCTCAGTTCGAATCTCCTTCGCATGAGGTAATGTCTCAATTTCATCAATGTGTGGATGATTGTTGCCAGCTCTAAATCATGAGTGGCATAATTCCTTTCATGCTCTTTCAGCCTTCAGGGCTCATAAAAAATCACAAATCCCTCTTGGTTGAGAACTCCTCCTAGCCCCTCCTTACATGCATCTGTGCACACCACAAAATTCATATTTGGATCTGCAATCTTCAGGATTGGAGCGCTGGTTAGCAGCTGCTTCAATCGCTGGAAACTGCTCTCACACTCTTCAGTCCACTAAAACTTCTTCTCCTTCCTTTGCAAGGAAGTGAAAGGGTGAGCTATCTTTGAGAATCCGGCTATAAACCTTCTGTAGTAGATTCCATACCCATAAAAGATCTAACTTCTACCACATTCATTGGTGTTGACCATTCTCAAATGGCCTCAACCTTTTCAGGATCCACATCGATTCCATTTTCTGAAATAATATGTCCCAAGTAATGGATCTTCCTTTGATAAAATGAGCCTTTGCTTAGCTTGGCATACAACTAGTGTTCTCTCAACACTTGAAACACCATTCTCAGATGTTGCTCATGATCTTCCTCTGACTTGGAATACACAAAGATGCCATTCAGGAAGACTATGACAAACTTGTCTAAATAGTCCTTGAATACACCATTCATTAAGCACATGAAAACATCAGGTGCATTTATCAGTCCAAACGACACCACTGTGAATTCATAATGACTATACCTTGTTCTAAAGGCGGTCTTGCTAATGTCCTCATCATTTATTCTCACTTGGTGATATCCAGATCTGAGATCTATTTTTGAAAATGTTTTCGCGTCCTTCAACTGATCAAAAAGATCATCAATCCTTGGCAGAGGATACTGGTTCTTGACAGTTACCTTGTTCAACTATGAAAAATTAATGCATAGCCTCAACGTCCCATCTTTCCTCTTCATGAATAGGACCGAGGCTCCCCAAGGTGACATGCTGGGGTGAATCTATCCCTTCTTTAGTAGCTCTTTGAGCTGCAATTGCAACTCCTTTAACTTTGACATACTCATTCTATAAGGAGCCTTTAAAACTAGAGCTGCTCCAGGCATCAAATTTATAGAAAAATCGATGTCCCTCTTCGGAGGTAGTCCACGTACCTCCTGAAATACGTCCTTGAACTCTGTGAGTACCTCGTGGTCTTCTAGATTTGAGACTACATCATTGGATGCTTCTCCCACACGGGCTGCAAATAACTGACAGCCTTTCGAGTAACACTTCTTCAGCTGCATGGCTAAGATTTCTCTAACATCCACGGCTCTGGGAATTCCTTGGATTGTTACCTGATTTCTCTCTTCATCCAGGCATGTGAACTTATTTCTACAATAGTTCAGAATGACATGGTGCTGGTCCAACCAGTCCATCCCACTTAAGCATTCATAAGAGCCTAAAGGTAGAATATTCAATTCAGCCTTAGTTCTCAATCCTTTCATGTCCACTGAACATGACTTAACCAATTCAATGACCTTCATTTTCGTTCCTGTGGCTAACTGCACTAGCCAAGACATTTCATGTTTGCTCCTTGATAAACGCAAACTTTCCACCACCCTAGTATCTAGATAACTATGGCTAGCCCCTGAATCAATGAAAATAATAAGTGGTCGGTTGTTAATCGTACCTTCCACTTCAATCATGTGCGACTGGAATTCTTCTTGTTTGTTGTCCAGGGCTGCGTAGATTCTTGGCATTCTGCTGCCCATATGCTCGACTTTTTCATCTTGCTGAACAGTTTGAACAGTTCTCTCTTTATCTTTTCTGTGGGGGTAGTCTTTGTACCTATGTTTTCCTTTACAACCCCAACACTCCATAGGTGGCGGTCTTGGCATTTGCTCACCCCCTTCAGCCTTCTTGGGCTCTCTAAAGGATGGTTGTCCATGGGGACTATTTCTGAAAATGGGAGGCTTGTTTCCCTTCTGCCTCTGCTCTTTCCTGAACTTCTTCTGATCATCCCAAGCCTTCAAAAAAGTAGGCCTTTCTCTTTGCTGTTCATACAAGCATTTTTCCCTTCTTATCACTTCTTCCATGGTCTTAGGATCATCATATTGAATCTTATCACCGATGGAAGGTAGCAGTCCACTCAGATACCTCTGAATCTTGATAGTCTCATCTTTGATGAATGGAACATATTTCAACAGTTCCAAGAAACTTTGTCCGTACTCATCCATGGTCATGCTACTACTTATCTTGAGTTCGAAGAACTCCTTCATCTTTCGATCATAATATATTTTGGTCAGGTATTTATTTTTGAAATACCTCTTAAACTCCTTCCAGGTGATATCTTTCTCTCTGATGCAATGAACTTGCACCAACTGATCCCACCACATGGATGCTTTTCCTTTTAGCTGATACATCACAATTCTTCCTTCTGCATGAGCGGAGTAGTTCTACAGTTGGAAATATTTCTTCATGCCAAGCAACCATGTTTTGGCATCTTCCTCCTTCTTATGTTCTCCATCGAACGTTGGAGGCTTAATCTTGTTCATCTCCCATTTCAATTCATTCTTTCCAGATTTTTGGTGTTTTCTGGTAGGGGATGGGCTTGAACTACTGTGTGTTTCCTTGCCAGAATGCTTCGAGGAGAAACGGTAATGTCTGCTACCACTCCTCGATTTCCTTATTCTCTTAGGGGTTCTAACACTTCTTGATCTGCTTGTGTCACTCTCTTTTTCCAATTTCTTTTCTATTCTTTCCAGGCTCCTCAACATTTTTAAGTTGAATTCACCCTGTCGATCCCTGATTTTCATGAGTTTTTGGCTATCATCTCGGTGAGCCTGGGCATCTTTCTGCAATATTTCAATGATTTTCATCATATGTACTTCCTTATCCATATATTTTATGTGCCCACTAGATTTTCTTCCTTCGACTCCTAGGTTGACATTCCTTCTTAGCCTTTCGTACTCTGTTTTGGAGGCAATCTGCACCTCTTTCAATTCCATACTCGGTGTCAGTTTTCGGCTGTCCTGATACTCATTGAACTCTACACACACGATGTGCAACCAACTGAAGTTTGTCAGGCCTTAACCCTTACAACATCACAATATTCATAAATCAACATGAGTGAGAAAATGTTTTAACTTCACAAAGTTTTCTGAGCTCTGACGGTTCTGCAATTTCGAGACTTCGGGACTTTTGGCTTCGGGGTTTTGGTCCACGAGGCTCTCACACTCGCTTTTGGGTTTAGGTTCTTCGGTACCCGGGAGTTCATAACGCAGTGACTCCCAACTTCTTGTCACTACAATCCCCAAAATCCGATAAATGGTTTCTTGTACGGGATCCAACGATCCTCGATGAGTTGGGTTTAATGGTCCAAATCTTTCCAGAATTTCATGAATCGGAAGTTCACGATGCAGGGAATCCTAATCTTTGTCGCCTCAATTCCCGAATTATGAAAATTTAGTTTCTTTGCTCTCTGGGCCCACAACACAGTTGTCACCCTTAAAATCTACTACGGTTCTTTCGTCTCAGAAAACTTCGGGACTTTGGGTTTTGGGATTTCGATTCTTGAGACTTTCAGACTCACTTTAATTCCCAACCCCCGACTTCGGAATTTTGATTTACTTTATCCTCCGGGCTCACAACACAACTGTCTCCCTTCACCACAGTGGCACGTGGTACGTTTAGAAGGGTCCACGTCACCTTCGGTGATGTCATCGGGTCCCACCACTCTCACCTGTCTTCTTAACTCACTGGCATGTGGTACACATTCATGCGTCCAAGTCCATTCCAAGAAAAATCCCATGATTAGACTCCTTCCTTAGATCTACGATGCATATCTTTTCGGCGTTTTGGGGATTCGGGCATCGGGAGTTCGTGCATCCCACATCTCGAACTTCTGTCTGTCGAAATCCCAAAATTATGGTTTACTCCTTCGCTGAATCGGACGATCAACTCCCTTCCTACGATCTACGGTGTAGATCGTTTCAGGATTTTGGGTTTCGGGTTTCAGAGGTGTTCACCTTCCTCACTTCCCATCTCTCGACTTTGCAAAATTCGAAAGGTTTTCATGACTAACTCGAGCATGACTCCACCAGATATAATGGTCGAGCCTTCCTCCTAGATCTACAATGTAGATCTTCTTAGTTTTTCGGGTTTTTGGGAGCTCACGTATCGCGATTCCTATGCTCCTGTGCAACTCCAAAGGGTTTTTAAACCCTACGCACGTTTTCCTGATCTGACGGTCACGAGGGTTCACTACTTCCCTCCCGAACATATCTTAAGGCTCCAACACTACTGGTGTGGAGTCCTCTCTCCTTGTGGCCATATACCACACACGTTGCGGTTTCACAACACCGCTATACTTCATGATCTTAAAGGCACGATCAAGTAGCTCCTTGACACTCTAGACCATACTAGGGTACAAAATTGGTCCTCCAGACACAATTTCTCTTCTCACCCTTGGTCCAAAGACCACTCCACTGGCCCATCTAGGCTCAGTGTCGAAACCTTGGCTCTGATACAAAACTATAACACCACTTTTTTCGGTTAACAAACTTCGCGGAAATATAACACTCACTCTCGAATTATAAAACAACATGCATTTAAGCAAAGAAACACATTTAAACTCAGAGTAAGTCATATAAATTATTTCTATCATAATTTTAAGAATGGAATTAACCATAATTCATCTACACAATAGAATACATGATAAAATATAAGCATCACAGGCATGCAAAACATAACATTTAACATAAGCTGATACTTATCTTGAAATTGAGGTAATTCCACCAACCAGGTGCAGGCCTTCCACGAACCTCCCAGCCTTAGACCTCACTGCTCATTAGCTAAGCAGTAGGTCACCCCCGAGATGAGACTAAGCTCCACCCCAAGGTAAGGAATCCTAGGCTAGTCTGAGGTTACAGGGAAAACACACAGTCACGAGGAAGGAATTATCTCCCAGGAACCACTCATCCTCATTGCCCATAGACTCTCCTTCCCCACATGCCTATTCCACCCCAGGACTATGCACCTTCTTTGTCACCTAGACAGTCCTTCGACTGCTAACCTCCCTTGTCTTGGGTTACAACAACAGACTAGACTGAAAGTCTCCGATCTTTGTGGCAACTACAGGGTTCCTTCCAGGAGTTCTCTCCTTCCTCTGTGCACTCTCTTACCTGGAGAGAGTTGCTCATAGGTCAAGCAACTTGTTCTTCCAATTCAACCACCTCTCTCTCCTGGAGAGAGTGTTGCACAAACTGGCAAACAAGCCCCATGTAGTCTAGGCACTGCATGGCCACAACAGTCGACGGGAAAATAGACATGGGATTTCCAACAGGTTCAACAATGGAGAATGGACTCACAGATATGGATTCGAACAAGACTCCACACATAGGCTCGATAATTAGACAGAGGATGTTTTCGGCTTTTCAGAATCAACACACAGGCTTCTGGATCAGTGGATGTACAGGGTATCTCTTGCAGAGGTCAGACGGGATGTCCGGTTTAGAAAATCGAGAAGAATGGAGAAGAACCCCTCTCACAGCTCATCTTGGTCGTTTATTCACATGCACTAGGGTTGACACTTGTCACCCTTGGAACTGCATGCATTCCATCAACATGCATCCATTTTTCACATTTTCCCCTTGCCAGGAACTTAGGATAAACAACATAAAATGCACATGTTCTTTGGAATAATAATAAAATATTATTCCCAAGGCTTAAGCCCCCTAGGCTTAACACTTAGCCCCTTTTCCCACCTTCCAGCCCCTAATCCCTTTCCCTCTCTATGGATGCTCAGTCCCCCATCACTCATTCATCATGTCGGCCTACACATGGCAATGTTTATATTTTATTAATGTGCTTCATACATATAAGTACAAAATCAGGTCCATGGCCTACAACCCTTAGGCTCTCTCTTTGACCTAATAATGACATAAGCCCATCATCTTATACAAACTTGGCTCACCAGCCTATAACACATATTTACAATTCATTTCATACATCAAACTTACAAAGGGCTCGGCCTTGGGGACACTACAGTCCTGAAGGTAGTTTTTTGGATGTCTTCACCCTTGATTCGGACTTGGTGGTATCCATATCTCAAGTCAATATTTGAGAAGATGGAAGCACCTCCCAATTGATTGAATAGGTCATCGATCCTGGGTAAGGGGTACTTGTTCTTTATGGTTACCTTATTGATTTGTCTATAATCTATGCACAGTTGGAGGGTATTGTCTTTCTTTTTCATAAACAGGACTGGTGCTCCCCATTTAGACACGCTGGGTCGGATATAGCCCTTGTCCATCATTTCTTTTAGTTGTAATTTAAGCTCAAATAGCTCAGGTGTGCTCATCCTGTAGGGTGTCCTAGACACTGGGACCACTCCCGGTGCAAGTTCTATCGAGAAGTCAATGTCCCTTCTCGGAGGTAAACCCGATACCTCTTCCAGAAATACATCTCTATATTCTCTTATTGTGGGGTGGTCTTCGAGGCTTGGTTTTTCATCTTCAACTGATTCCAACACCTGTATCGCATACAATGGACATCCCTTTCTGCAATACTTTCTCATTTGAAGGGATGATATTTGTTTCACCGAGATAGGTTTTTGGATCCCTTGAAGGGTTATCCTTCTTCCTTCTTCACTTACACATTCTAAGGTTTTATGGTAACAATCCAGTCTGGCTTTATATGTGGCTAGCCAGTCCATACCAATCAATAGGTCATACGATCCTAGGGGTAATACGTTAAGGTTTTCTTGGGTGGGGAATTCACCCATAGTGAATTAGCAAGCTGATATGACCTCCGCTACCTTTCTTTTGGTGTCAGTGGCTAAATGTACCAACCATGGCTTGGCATGTTTATGTGGCTGTAATTTACACTTATCAATATCCTTAGGGGCTATATAACTCAAATTTGAACCAGGGTCAATTAGAACAGACACTAGATGGTTGGTGATCATACCTTCCATATCCACCACTGAAGCTTGGTGGTGATCTTGTTTATTATCCACGGTTGCATAAATTTGCAGCATACTCCTGGCCACATCATTGACGGTGGTAGCTTCTTGAACATTGTAAATTCTCTGACTTTTCTGTTGTCAGTGCAGGAAGTCCCTTAGTAGATGTTCTTCTCAACAACCCCAACATTTTAAGGGTTATTTCTTTGGGTTATCAATCTTTCCTAGGGTAGATCCAAAAGGTTTATTTCCGCTCTGGGAGGGGAAATTCTGTTGGTGTACACTTCGGGTTGGGAAGATCATCCTTGAGTCATTTTTATAGTTTTTAAATCTTGGGGATTTAAACCCCTTTTTATGGAATCCGGAACTATGTCAGACTGCTAAATTGTAGCTTTTAAGTGTCCTGAATCACTAAATTGTCAAACCAGGGCTCGTATACTTCGAGCTGATACACAGTATGTGCAGGCAAGCGTCTATTCTTTTATTCGAATGCTATCCTAAAAATAAATCACACACCTATTCTAAGAATTTGAATTCTGATGACTAACTCAAAACTGAGCATTTCCTATGAAATCATAAACAGAAGCAAAACAGTCTAGTACTCAAAGGCTAAGATTGCTATTTCTGTTCAAAAGCACAATTCTACAAAATCATTCTAACTCTGTGTTTAACCATCTACCATCAGCATTATCATTTAAGTCATGACACACAGAGTACTGTCTGAACTGCATTCATTCTGGGCATTCAAAACCAATCTAGTGCTACCTACAGGAAAACAAATCTAACGCTATCTACAGGAAAACAAATCTAATGTAAAAGCAAATCTAATGCTATCTAACTGGAAAAAAAATCTAATGTTGTTAACTGGTAAACAAATCTAATGCTGTTAACTGGTACCAGGAGCTCCTAACTATAACCTATCTATCCTAAGCACACAACGCAACTACTGTTTAACCAAGCAAAATGCATGCTACTCTGAGTTAAGAAAAG
>ML806972.1:110689-151130 GCA_009831015.1 Picea engelmannii | reverse complement strand
TAAAAGCCCAACTCCAACGGACCGGCCGGACTGGTTTCCTCCATGCTGGGGCAGTCCGGTAACTGCGGCCGGTATGACTTGGCATTGTTAACCTGGTTTTTTTGGAAGCTCTTAATATAATAATACTTTTACTTAAAAAAAAACAAAAAACGATCATAACTTCACTTTCCGGACTCCGTTTCGGACTATTTGTTTTTGAAATTGGATATTTTCTCGAGAGGAATTCAAATATCTAATTTGTTTCTACAAATGTTTCTTAGAAAATATCATAATGGTGTCTGATGTGCGTCGCTCCTTTTTTGAATCCTGAGATGCATGCATGGTGCATGCAAAAGTGTCTACATGTGACTCCTGAGATGCATGTCATATATCTTCCACATGAATTTCAGAAAACAAATCTGAAATAGAGTAGACATCATCTTCAATTAATGGAATACAAATTTCTGCAAAAACTTTTGCAGAAGACTCTTCATAATAAGAGGCTTGATCTTCTGACGGTTTCTCTTTTGGCTCTATCTTTCCAATCCCCTATATGAAATTTTCACAATATTCTTTATTCCCAAATAGAACCTCTAATCTGGTCCATAATTCATTTGGAGTGAATTCTTGTGTGACATCACATACTTGGTGGAGAATATATGGAGAAATAGAGATGCAGATAAATCCTATGGCCATATCTTGTCTATTGACAAAGTCATTTTTCTCATTGGCAGAATCAGGCTCTACTTCCATTTCCATAGTTATTTGTTATAATCCTCTACATCTAAGATGAAGAATTTTTTTTGGCTTCCATTCCAAATAGTTATGAGGCATGAGAAGTATTGTTGGTGAGTAAAACATAGATTCCATCTTTATGTGTTCTTCAATCTTCAGTACCGACAAAAAATAATTTTGTGTAGCTTTTTCTTAGCAGTCTGTAGGCTCTGATACCATGTAAATGTGTTGAACCTGCACAAAATAGATCTAGCTAGAAAATACTACACACATTTGCAGAGAGAAATTGAGAAAGAAGGAGCAAGGTAGAAAGAATGGAAGAATTCTCATTAACCGTATTCCACACTCAAAGAGTGAATAATTTACAATAGATATAGAATACATGAGTAACTAATGAGCCATAGTGGTGGTCTAGATTGATATGGACACACACTAGAAGTTACAAGAGTAAACTTCCACCTAGTCTAGTCTCTCAGGCAGTTACGAGAGTGAACTGGCACCTAGCTGAGTTAACTAGTCAACTAGTCTTCAGTTAACTGATTGAACAAAGAGTAGTGAGTTGGTGATGATCCCAATGTTGCATGGTGAAAAAACCAATGCAACATCTAAACTCAACTCAACTAGTCAAATGGAAGTGTCAACTGAAAAATAATATTCTCCAAGTGGAATATTCTCCCCTAAAATATATGAGACTGGATAATGACTAATTATGACCAATAAACAAGGAATAACCTTAAGAAAAATAAATCCTAGGTGTGTGTGAAGTAACTCCAACATTTGCTAATATTTTCCAAATATTTTTAGAATGCAACAACTATTGCATCTTGATTTTCCACGTGTGATAATTATGGGAAGTTAGGAGCTCAACAATCCTTGATTCTACCATTTATCAATAGAGGAAAATAAAACACAATATTTGTGATCCTAAATATGTTTCGATATAACTCAAACAATCACAACACTATAGATTTGGTGACATTCACATTCCAATCAAATAGTATTTTAACTTTTTTTTTAATAATCAAAGAAATTAAACTTTGTTGAAAATACTTTTAGGAAATGGAATATCAAACTAATTTGAAATCTACTTTGTGAGAGAGAGGATCCAACAACTCGAGTGATCCATGGAGGTAATATCATATTTGAATGAGGAGGTATGCCATACAATCTCTGGAGCAGAGGCACATCTCCCATGATTTATCCAACTAGAATATAGATCCAAGCTCGGGATTGGAGTGTAAGAATAGAAATCCAAGCAACTCCTCAAAAAGACACCTCCCAAGAGAATTCTAACTCAACAAAATGTGAGAAGAGTTGAGAGCACCATGACCAATCTTGAAAAAACCTTGGAAAAAATGCCCAATCCCCCACTAAAACAATGGGTGCACTTCTTGGGAAAAGGGCTCTCTCTAAAGGTCATAGATGATATTATATCACTATTGTAGAACCCCAAGAAAATCCTTATTACAAAACCCCCAAGATTTGGAGACAAAAAGACTATTTGTTTAGAAAATCTCCTTCAAATGATTTCTCAAATTGAGTATTTTTGGCCAGATGACATTGCGAATATGTATAAACTACACACACCTATAGTTTGTCTAGATGATAGTTATATTAATAAATTCATTCAGAAGGAAGTGGAGAGGGAAGAAATACAAATGGAGGATTTAATAAGGAATTGGTGGAATGATCCCCATTCCTTAAACGTTATTGGGTATAAAATTTACCATGTTCGATGGTTGAGGAATCCTTCCAAGATGAAAGACATCATTCTCTATCGCCTTTATGGTGAAAAGGATAATTCTAAGTTTAAATTAGGTTGGGTTGCCATGATTCACCAAGTTCTCAAATAAGGAGTATCTAATTGGGCTCACATCCTCTCTGCTAACATCAAGCAAGAGGTTCAAAAATATCAAGAAGCACCTTCAAGGTATTTCTCTGTATTATTGTATGTTTGGCTATTTAAGTGATGTTGTCTATGAGGTCACACATTTTCCTCTGCTAGCCTAGAATTCGTCTCCTTTTGAAGAGGTAGTCCACATATGCTTTTCTAAATGTGGGAATTACCCGTAAAAAAATATTCTATGATATATGTAGTTATTTCATGATTCCCTTGTAGCTTATTTTGAAAAATCAACTAGCCCTAAGATTCACTCAGGAGGCCATTAAAACTCTTAAGGAATTAGGTGATTGGTTTATTGATGAGGAATTCTCCTACATAAGAATATATGGATGTGAAGGGGCTCCCTATATTCTACCTATATATGTTCCAGACAGACTCTCTCTTAGAGAGATAGCATACCAAACCATTAATGTTGGCATTGTTTCCTTTTTTGCCAAGAAGTCATAAAAGACAATGGGCTTCCTTCCCAATTTCATTAGGAATATTTTTTTTTCAAATACAAAGTGTTGGCATAGGGGAAGAACCAGGGTTCAATGCCACAACAACACTCCAAGAAAACTCTAACTACCAGCCCTTTCGGCAACACCTATGAAGCATATGAAGTCTCACCCGAGGTAGAGGAAGGGGTCATTGCAAGACTCAGATGTCTGCAACCTTAGCTGGGACACAGATCTGTGATTTTAGTCTTTAATAGAGAAATCAACAGTGAACCTTCATCAATATCTAACCAATATCTACTCTGTAGATAGATAGTGCATCACAACATTCACCCATATCTAATGTATCTAAGAACTTAACATAAGGAATTATATCAGATCTAGCATATTCAAGCACTAAGAAAGTTCATAGAGGTCATATCTAGCATCTAGATTCATCATAATCACAAAGTGTAATAGATCTATCTATTTATTTATGTCAAGCACTTAGCATATAACACATAAGTACACCAACACATCGCACAAAGCAGAGAAACACAACATATACGTGGTTCACCCCCACGCTAGGGCTACATCCACCAACTCTTCTTCTTTATTATTTTCTTCAATCAAATACATGTAGAGAGCCACGAAAACTTTACCCCGCATAGAACAGGAGATCTGCGCACCTCGGTAGATCCTCCTTCCTTGTGTTACAACACAAATCCCTTCACAGTGTGTTACAACCACATTCACTTAGCTCTGCAGGTCTCTCACAGTAGGCACAAAGAATTTACAAGCCACACTTTCACTTAGCACAACATCACATAGATGCCTCTTCTCTCCCCCGTTACATCGCCTAGACATCTATTTATATATTAAAACATAGGCCTAAGAATGTGTAAACCCATGGGTTGACATTACTATACCCGTTACATATTCCCAAATCCCAAAAAGGACCCAAAAAGAGGCCTAGATCTCGTGATCTCTGCTTTGTCTTGTGCTCCGCCTTCGACAGGCTGTCGAAGTCCAAAATGGTCAAACTTGACCAAGGATCTTTCAAAACTTGGTCAAGAGCCAACAGGCCCCCAACACTCACCTATGACTCATCCCGAGTCACTCTGATGTAGGAAGTTCTGCATAGAAATCCTTGAGCTTGGCTCGAGCTTCTTCGACTTGTTGTTGTGCTATGACCTCTTGTTCAACAAACTCTTGGATGACTACATTGTTCACAGGTCCTTTCAGACGTTGTTCAACTGCAGTAACAACCTGCTCGAGTTCTGGTCCTTGGCCTTCAACTTGTGTGAACAATTGGTAGGCCTTATCTTGCACAGGTTGGAGTCTCTGAGTTACTTCCTCAACTCTGCTTTGAATAGCGTGAATCTGTTGTTTGGCAGTGCATTGCTCTTGAGATCTCTTCATTCTTTCTACAAATGATAAGAGCTTGAACTATGCCTGTATCATTTCATCTTGATACTTCGCCTCTTGGAGCTGTGACTCCAATTCTCTTAATTCTGGACTCTCGACGAATCACTCATATGTCAGGGCACTATGATCACTCAGCTACATGCATTCCATAGCAAGGGCCTTTAGTCTCTCAACTTTTCTCCTAGCAGTTGCTTCTCTTTGGTCCTTCACATCCTGTGGGTTCTCGGGCACTGTGTGTAGTTCTAATTCTGCGTTGTGTTATTGTAGTTGTTGGATCACTTCTTCAAGCTGTTCTACTTGCTGTGTAACTCGATCTTTTGCCTTTATTTCTACGACTGACACAGAGTGAAGTGCTTTGTTGACCGCTTCCTTTACTTCGAGTTTCTTAGTGAGCAACTGTTCTTTTCCTTGTTGTATCTTTGTTTTCGTTCAACTTCACTTGGAATGAGATATTTACCTGTTCTGCAGCTCGACGTTGTTCGACAAGTACTCCTTATACTTGCGTCAAAGCCTGGGTGGCTTGTTCTGTCTCCTCTAGTGCTCGTCGAAGGTGAGCTTCGATTGTATCAACTAATCGATGGAGTTGGGTTGGCTCCTATCCCATCTTTGGTGTTCCCAATGGAATAGGCACAGTGGAGACTGCACGGTTCGACTGTAGTTCCTGTTGTACCCCTTGGAGCTCGATTTAAATCCTATTGTGCATTGGTCCGACTCCATGAGTATTCGACGGAGATGCTTGCACTGTTCTTGTGGATGAATCTTGTACACCTACAGATAATCCTCACTCTCACATGACTCTTTCAGTCATCAGGTTGAGTACATTTGTCACAGATTCTTTGATTGCATTGAGCTCCTCGAACATATGCGCTCAGGATTAACTATATCGGGTTCAGGTCAACTTAGACATTGTAATGGAATAGATGGAAACAATGTTATGATCACTGTGCAAGATTAAATTAGTCTGTGGGCTCAAATTATTGGTTAGTAAAAGTGTTCTCAGTGCATGGTGCGACGGGCTAAATAAGTAACACGGCAACGGGTCACTTGCAATGGGTATGAAGCCTTCATGAACTCTATTATGTCCATTATGGCTTGGTCCCAATGGTATCATGGCGAGATTTCTGGTCATAAATGTCTTTCTAGCCATTCAGAGCATTGGTCTAATGGTTATAATGTCCCCAATGGATATATTGCTTGGCCATGGTGAAGTTCCATGTATCGCTATGCTGATATCCCAACGAAGCTCCAATTTTGCAAATTTTCCTTCTACGAGGTTCGTTCTGGATCTTTCTGCAACATTTTGATCTTAGCTCTCTTCTTAATTAGTTTTCCAGCTTTCCTTCCAGTGAGGTTCGTCTCAGTATTCCTTTTCCCATTTTGATTCTTATCTTATTTTGACATAGTGACTTCGCGCTGTTGAGATTCTTTCCTAGGATTCAAGGGTAATACTTCTTCTTTATCTGGGATAGGTATTTAAGTCTTATGTCGGTCCTCTAGTATTCTTTCAACTTTGATATCTACATCGCTATTGTTAAATAGTTGTGATATGTTCTCTTGTTCTTCAATCAAGTATGTGATCCTTTTAGTTATAAATTCTTTTAACTCTTGCTTCTTCTGCTCTAATACTTCTTCTTCTTCCTTCCTTCTGGCTTGATCTCTTTCAATCCAAGCTCTTCCTAGTAACATTGTAAATGAAGCGTTTTCCTCAATAAATTTAATTATCTCAAAATATTCTTATGTCAAAGTTCCATTGACATTCATAGGTATCTGAGCAAACTTCCCACATAGGGTTATCAGTTTTCCTCTGAATAATCCTATTCATCCCAGTGAATGAACCATAGCAGGATTTCTCAAAATTTCCCGTGTTCTTTCTGTCATAACATTCACCTGTGTTTCCTCATCCAGAACACAGTCAACGTCGAAGTCTCCTAATATTGCTTCAATCCATTCTTTTTCTTTGAATATCTATGATAATCTAACATGTCGGTGGTCATTTAGGGTTTCTCTCATCTGTAGCAATACTTTCTCTGATTCTTTCTGGGATTCTCCCATAATCTTAGTTTTTAGATCTACCTTAGGGTTTTCCTGGTTCATATTCATTCTTTCAACTTTAGCAATCATTCTAGGGCAATCCAATACTTCATGGTCCATAGCTTTACAACAAAGACAACTAGGTATTCTCTGAGGGCATTCCTTAGCAATATGTCCTGGTTTTCTGCAACTGTAATAGAGGGTTAATCCTCTCTTTCTTTTAACTAATCCCCAACCCCTTTTGTACTGCGCGATAGGATCGTAGGAGCTAACCTGCAAAAAATTCTTTCTATGTTCCTGCATCCATTTGTTAGTCGAAATATTATTTCTATGCATAGGTATAACATATATTTCACTATTCTTATTAGATCTACTCATGTCAAACCTTCTTTCATCTACCAATAACCTATTTTTTGAGCTAGGATGGAGTCTATCAAACATACCTAGATCCATGCTTTAGAAACAAAATTTTCCACTTGTCTTACTTCTACAGAGCACAAAGATTTCATATCTAGAACTTTTCACTATTCTTACCTTTATCAGAGCACAAAGTTTGCAGATCTTACCTCTTTTCTTCAGATCTAACCTATTTTTTTGGCACAAAGCTTCACAAGTCAAGGAGAATGTTGCGTACTAGGGAAACAGATCTACGCACAGAGCTTTCTCAGTTTCAGGTCAAATCTTTGCACAAAGCTTCTTCTTCCTTAGATCCCAACAATCATAGTTTTAGGTCCCGACAACGGAACCATTTGTTGGAACATGGGAAAACCTAGGGTTCAACGCTACAACAATGCACCGACAAAACCCTAAGTACTGGCCCTTTTGAAAACACCTACGAAGAAGATAAAGTCTCACCCGAAGTAGAGGAAGGGCTGGTTGCAGGACTCAGATGTATTTCACCTTAGTAGGGACACATAACTATGATTCTAGTATTTAAGAGAGCACTGAGCAGTAAACCTTCATCAATATCTAACCAATATCTACTCCGCAGATAGAACAGAGCATCACATCATTCACCCAGATCTAATGAATCTAAGAAATTAGCATACGGGATTAGATCATATCTAGCAGATTCAAGCAATAAGCAAGTTCACAGAGGTTAGATCTAGCATCCAGATTCATCATAAGCACAAAGTATATCAGATCTATCTATTTATCTATGTCAAGCACTTAACACATAACACATAAGTACACCAACACATCGCACAATGCAGAGCAACACAACATATACGTGGTTCACCCCCACCTTGGGGCTACATCCACCAACTCTTCTTATTTATTATCTTCTTCAATCATATACATGCACAGATCCACACAAACCTTACCCTGCATAAGACAGGAGATCTGCGCACCTTGCTAGATCCTCCTTCATTGCGTTATAGTACAAAGCCCTTCATAGTCTGTTACAACCACTTTCACTTAGCTCTGCAAGTCTTTCATAGTATGCAAAAAGAATTTACAAGCCACACTTGCACTTAGCACAACATCACATATATGCCTCTTCTCTCTCCCCTTAAATCACCCAAACATCTATTTATATATTACAAAATAGGCCTAAGCATGGGTAAACCCATGGGCCGATATTCCCATACCCGTTACATATTCCCAAATCCCAAAAAGGGGTCAATATCCCACAATCTATGCTTCATATTGTGCTCTGCTGTCAACAGGCCCCCAACACTCACCTGTGACCTTTCCCAATTCACTTTGATGTAGGAAGTTCTGCTACGAAAATCTCAAGGTTGGCTCGAGCTGCTTCGACTTGTTACTGTGCTATGACCTCTTGCTCAACAAAATCTTGGATGAATGCATCGTTCAGAGGTCCTTCGAGACATTGTTCACCTACATTAACAACCTACTTGATTTCTGTTGCTCGGCCTTCAACTTCTGCGAACAATTGATAGCCCTTATCTTACATGGGTTGGAGTCTCTGAGTTACTTCCATAAATCTCCTCTGAATGGTGTGAATCTGTTGCTGGGTGGTGTGTTTCTCTTCAGATCTCTTCACTATTTCCACACCTAACAGGAGCTTCAATTGTTCCTGTATCGTTTCGGCTTGATACTTTGCCTCTTGGAGCTATGATTCCAGTGCTCTTAATTTTGGACTCTCGATGAGTCGATCGTATGTCAGGGCACTTTGATCACTCAACTTATTGTATTCCATAGAAAGGGCGTTTAGTCTCTAAACAGTGCTCCTGGAAGTTTCTTCTCTTTTCTCCTTCACATCCTGTGGGGTCTAAGGCACTGTGCATAGTTCTAAGTTTGTGATGCGTTGTTGTAGCTGCTGGATCACTTCTTCAAGATGTTCTACTTCCAAATAACACTGACAGTTCAGTCAAAAAATGTCAAGGCACCCATTCATGAAGATGATCCATTTGACATTATTTTTCAAATTTCTAAGAATTATTAGGACATGATTTCATCGAAATGATGAACCAAGGAATGATCCCAAAATAGAAGAATTCTTCTACTAGAAATTTAAAAGAAAGAAATCTTTCATAAAGGGGAATAATCAGAACCAATGTATGGTAGGAATAGATGTTGATGAATAAGAGGATGAGAAATCCAAATCTTAAACATGGAAGTAACTTAGTGTATCTGCATCTAACACACAAATGAACAAACATGATCAATAAAGTATTGTAATAGGAGCAGAGTTTAACAAAGTAGCATTATAAACACCTACATAATCCTCTAAGGTAAATGTAGAGCTTAGTACCAACACAGGTACTGAAAATATCACTCAGTTGTTGAACCCTACTATTTCTGCCATTGATACTACTCATATAACTTCCATTCTAGGAAGAATGGATTCAACTTCTTTAAACTTGATAGTCTTCAGTCAATCCAATATCCTGTTATGTTATTGGATAGTTACATATTTTAGGATACAACAAAGACCTTTACGAAAAGAAGAATTAGAAGGAGAAAGACAACACACCATGAGGACATTACATAGGAAATAATGCAGGTTTGGGATGTTGCACATCTAAAAGATGAATAGTTTTCATAAGAAATTATTGATGCTATAGGGGCATCTGCGAGTGCAAACAAATGGTTAGTGAGAAGAAGGGGAAAAGAAAAGAGTAGTACAACTACTAGATCAATTGATGTCACATGAGACCATTTGGTCAGAACAACATCAAACCCGTCTGGATCAATGTACAAAAGTAAATAAAATTTCTCTGGATACCATAGAATAGATAAGAACTAAAATAGATGATATCAAGTCTGAACATAACACAAAACTAGTTGTTTCTCTTGAGAAGAAGGAGAAAATGAGAAAAAATCATGAGAACCAAGTGGACACTTTGGTTGTTCAATTAAATGAAATGAAAATCAAAATGAAAAATTTAGAAACCTTAAGGAAAGAAGCAGTTGATTTAAATAACAAATTGACATCTTTGCAAGAACCATTCTATGCCAAACTGTATGAAATCAAAAACAACATGAACCAGTGCTAAAATTTACTGCATAGTCTCAAACACAGTTTTAGAAATAAAAAGGAAGCTCAAAGGTCATTTGATAGTCTGAAGGCACGGGGAGCTACAAGGACCAATTTACCCAAGCATTATTCCAGCTGGACTGAGGAATATAAAATACACATGAAAGTTTCATTAGACTCTTGGTACATTAATTGTTTGTTCTCACAAGATTTGATTAACGAAACTTGTAAAATTTGTTCCAATATGTGGGACCAAGATCTAGATATCATAGAGGATTATGAAATGCACCTTGTTCATTTTCTCGGTCAATTGGTTCCCTTATATAATTTCGTTACATACGTGAGTAAAAAAATAAGCTGACGGGTAGATAGGGTCACAAGGATAAGTTTTTAGAATGTTGATGTTGTCAAAGAACTTATTTTTCGACCAACAAAATGCTCAAAGCTATGGACAATTTCTTGTCCAAGTCTAAATCAGGAAATGAAGAGATTGTCAAAAGAATTTACAGGTGTAAGCTTAAGGAATAAATCCCTCACTCACCTCTTGTTTCACTACTTTTAGAAAAAGTTACCTTATGGAAAACTCAAGTGCTAGATTAAGGAGGAAAATTGATTAGTAAGGAAGTTGATATTGGCAAGGAGAATATCTCTCCTTAATATCAATTATCACTTCAAGTTGACATCTGAACCTATATGTTGAAACAAAAGTGGAGATAATTCTAAATTTTAGGATCTTTTATTTTCTATTTATTGTAATTATGTAGATAGATATAAGGGGTTGGAAACTTTAGAGATTGGTTAAGTACACTGTTTTAAATGCCAATTTTGTGGATTTGAAGACATGTAGTGGAAGTATCTATATTGTATTCTAATTGTCTTGGTACTATTCTCCAATCTATCGAAATACACATTTTGCAAGCCATTATTATATTTATTCCAGATTTGTTGATGGAATGAATGTTTACATTCTTTGTTTCTGCATTATTGTTATAATATTTGAAAAATTGATGTGGTTATTCCATTTTGATTGAATTTGATGAGATTGATATTTAATTAAATATGATCAGATAAAAATCAAAATTTCAAATAAATATTTATTTGAATAATTTAATTTCTAATGATGGTTTCAACCATTGTTTTGTTTTAGAACTATTTTTGAATGTTAAACAATTTATTCTTCTTCTCATATTTAATCATGATTTTAATTAGAAACAATAGTTAGAGTGCATTTAAAGTTAGTTTCATTTTACCATAGCTTAGAAGTAGACACCTAATCATAATTGGATTAACCTTTTGGTTGATTTCAAATCCCCTTTAGTGGCAATTGAGACCAAATTATAGTGCGGATTACCATCCCAAATGAGTATAAACCTAATTCAGGCCTTGATCGAGCAATTTCTCCATGTTGGCTGCCATGAATTTTTCCAAGAATCAATACCCCCCACTTGAGGAAGATCCATATGTGGGAATTGCAACAGATGGGATGGGTGTGCTAATGCTAGGTATAATCATGGAAGGAAAGGTAGACATAGTTGACATCCCCCAAATGGATACACCTGATGAAACTGTAAATATGGTGTTGGAGCTATGGCACTAATAAATGGAAGGGAGGACATCATGAAGGTCCGTCCTCAAAAACTTGTCAATGAGCCTACTGGCTTGTCCATACAAGATGCGACACTTGGGCATGACATGATATGAGGATGAATAAACAAAGAAAAGGTCTCTTTGAAGGATTCCCCAACCTCGATGAGTAAGCGGTCGTCATAACCAGTCAAAGGAGTTTTAAATCAGGTGGATGACTTTCGTCGACCACATCATCTTATACAAACTCACTCTCCTCGCACATTTTTTCATGTTCATTAAATTCTTGATCACCTACTGCTCACCACTTAAGAGGTGGTTGTACCTCCATAATAGGTGTGCGCCCTTATTGTCGATGGGACCATTGAAATGGTTGTTCAAACATAGTGAATAAAATATGTTATATAACCAAAAAAAAATATCAACCTATGGCCAACATAGACTTGGAACCGAAACGAACACCCCTAATAAATGTAAGATAACAATAAGAAAACCAAGGGATCAAGGGGCCCTCTGAAAACCAAACCTCTGGGGGATGTCAAGTCCCCAAAATATTGGCCAAAAAAGCTGAGAGTAATAGTAAATATAATCCTTACATAACAATCATGACTCATGCAAGTTCCCTTTTTTAAGGTGGGTAGGCTCTAGGGGAACTAAAACAGAGATTCAATGTCTACCCGAGGTACTATGTAAAATTCCCACTCACGAAAAATTCTATAGATACCTAAAACAAGACACTAAGGTTACCACCTCAAAATCAGTGACCGGGGAAATAGTCGAGGGTCCAAGCACATATATGGGAAAGGAAAATAAGTTTGAAGCCTTGAAAGTGCTACATCACAAAGAGGTGTGTGAACTTATGAAACCATTGTGCATGTAGTTCGCAGCCTGCTGTGCATTTAAGTGCGAACATCCTTCACGATTCCCGCAACTGGAGTATTCATGAGCTGTGAACTCCCCACATCCAAGTAAAGGGTGAGGTGCGAACTCCCCGCAGCCAAGTGAAGTGTGAGGTGCGAACTCCCCGTAGTCAACTCTAGCGTGAGGTGCGAGAACCATGGTATTTACACATGCGTGGAAAGAAAATCTTGAATTTTGAAAGTTTATATAGTTTGCATGCGTTGGAGCCTTTTTTTTTTTATGAGCGTAAGCTTTTCATTTTTACTAGATGGGTGAGTCTTCTTGCATGCATGGAGTTTGGAGCGTAAGTTTGCATGCTGTGAGCAAATCGTGGAGTTTTTATATAAAAGTCTTCATATATGAGTCTTTATGTGAGCTTTATTTTTTAAGAGGTAAAGGTGGAGTTATAAAGTTTACTAAAGGAACTTTATGATAGTTTCATAAGAGGAAAAAGTGGAGTTATATATGATAAAAGTAAAGTGGAGTTATATATTTTTTCTCATTTAATTACTTCTTACTTTCTCTTTAAAAAGGTGGAGTTATATGTTGGTTATATTTTATATATAAAGAGGGATTTATAAGTTTTTTTTTTAAAGTGGATATTTTGGATATTAAGATGCATGCATGATTTAAGCTGAGAACAAAGATAGATTTGGATCAGTGGATCCAAAGGCAGAGCGACGGATTGCTCAGCACAGGAGAAAACTCAACAGAAAGTTGCGTATCCTTGGTGATTCACTTACAGAGAATATCTTGCAGCGATGGCGAATCCACTGGCAGAGACCTACCTTAACGAAGCCAACAAGTTAGATGGTTCAAACTTCATTAACTAGAAATTCAAGATGCAAACGCTCATGGAGGGATATGGTGTCTGGAACATTGCAAAGGGAACTGAATTGAAACCTGATGCAGCTGCAAGTGCGACAACAACATAGATCCAAGACTGGGAGAAGCGCGAAAACAAGGAAAGGGTATTGTTGTGCATGTCCGTTAAAGATAGCATAATTCCACATATTAGAGACGCTACAACTTCTACTGCAACATGGATAGCTCTTAAAGCATTGTATGAAACTAGCAATAGAAATCGCATTTTCTTCCTGAAAACTAAATTGCTAAGCATTAAGATGGATGGAAATGAATCTGTTAGTTCACTTTTGGGTCGCATTAAAGAGGTGAAATACAAGTTAGTAAATATAGGGGAAGTTGTTTTCAATACTAATCTAGTGACTATTACCTTAAATGGTATGCTAGAAGACTATCATATGTTCATAACAGGTCTTGTAGTAAGAGAGAAACCTCCTACATTTGAAGAATTGACAGGTACTTTGCTGCAAGAGGAAGAGAGGCGCGGGAATATGAAGCCTCTGAGTAAAGATTTGGCACTGTGGTCAAATAATATATCTGTGAGAGGGATATCGGGAGTAAGAGGCAGAGGAGGCAGTTCATGGCAGAGAGGCGGTTCATGGTAGAGAGACAATTCATTGCAAAGAAGACAATCTCCAAATCAAGGTATGCAATCTGATAGGAATGAGTCAAAGAGTTGTTTTTATTATGGTCGACCTGGACATATGGTTAAAGACTATCATAAGAAGAAAAGTGATGAGGCTAGGAATAAACCTTTATCTAACGCTTCTTTATCTACTGAAACAGATGATTCTGATGCCTGGTTTGTGGATTCCGGAGCATCAGTACATATGACTTGTAATAAAAATTGGTATGCTAATTTTAAAGAAACACATAATGGTGCCATCATATATATTTGAGATGACCGCGCTCATCAGATCAAGGGATATGGAGACATTCCTGTGACATTGCCGAATGATACTATTCGTAACATTCACAATGTGATGTATGTGCCAAGAATAAATAAAAATTTGATCTCTGTGTCCACCATTACAGATCAGAACTTGAAGGTTGAATTCTTCAAGAATTATTGCATAGTGAAGGATCTGCTGGACCACTTCCGAACTGTTGCAATGGGTGTCAGAGTAGGAGGTCTATACAAACTTGATGTTACTAGAAAAACACACCATGCACTGACTTCTGCCACTATGCCAATAGAGATTCTTGGCATCAAAGGTATGGACACATCAATCATCCTGATTTATTGTTATTACAGAAAAAGAATATGGTTGAAGGACTTCCCATGTTAAAGAATGAGAAGGTTTCTTTATCTTGCACAGGTTGGAGTCTCTGAGTTACTTCCACAACTCTGCTTTGAATAGCGTGAATATGTTGTTGGGAAGAGCATTGCTCTTGAGATCCCTTCATTCTTTCTACAACTGACAAGAGCTTCAACTGTGCCTGTATCATTTCATCTTGATACTTCGCCTCTTGGAGCTGTGACTCCAGTTCTCTTAATTCTGGACTCTCGACGAGTCACTCGTATGTCAGGTCACTACGATCACTCAACCACATGCATTCCATAGCAAGGGCCTTTAGTCTCTCAACTACGCTCCTGTCAGTTGCTTCTCTTTGGTCCTTCACATCCTGTGGGGTCTCGGGCACTGTGTGTAGTTCTAAGTCTGCGTTGTGTTGTTGTAGTTGTTAGATCACTTCTTCAAGATGTTCTACTTGCTGTGTAACTCGATCTTCTGCCTTTATTTCTACGACTGAAACAGAGTGAAGTTATTTGTTGACCGCTTCCTTTACTTCAAGTTTCTCGGTGAGCAAATGTTCTTTTCCTTGTTGTATCTTTGTTTTCGTTCAACTTCACTTGGAGGGAAATCTTTACCTGTTTTGTAGCTCAACGTTGTTCGACAAGTACTCCTTATACTTGTGTCAAAGCCTGGGTGGCTTTTTCTATTTCCTCTTGTGCTCGTCGAAGGTGAGCTTTGACTGTATCAACTAATCTATGGAGTTGGGTTGGCTTGTATCCCATGTCTGGTGTTCCCAATGGCATAGGCATAGTGGAGACTGTGCGGTTCGACTGTAGTTCCTGTTTTACCCCTCGGAGTTCGATTTCAATCCTATCGGACATTTCTTCTTGCTTGTCTCCTGTTTTTATACTATTTCTAGAGAAGCATCGTTCAGGGCTGCTATGAGGAAGTCGAAGTCATCAGAGGTCAGGACAGTCTGCATCTTGGTCATGGAGGCTTTCGATTTTTTTTGGGAATAAGGTTTCGAAGGAGAACCCTTCCTATTATTGAGGGGATAAACCTCGTCTCCTTGCTTCTGTTCCACTTCTTTGTCATCTAACTCTTTTCCATCACCTCCTTCCTCTCGTGATATGGAAGCAGTATTTATGGATGCACTGTCTAATCCTTGGACTTCTTCGGTCTTCTTTGTCCTGCTAGGTCCGGGTGTATCCTACGCAGTTTCTGGGTTGTCGATGTCGAATATAGCTGCGGTTTTTGTGGGGATAACTAGGTTAGACGACCATTCCTTAGTAATCTCCTCGAGGTCCTCCTCCCTCATCTTGTAGTAGGACTGAAGTTGTTGCTTATGTTCATCGGTGCGCGCTGTAATATAAATGAAATGTCGATCTACGTTGAACTTCATCAAAGGCCGGAACGGGTGTAGAGTTTTTGGAGTCATGCGAGGCTCGGACTAGATGGATCTCTTCAGTTTTTAGTAGTAGGTATGAAAAACAACATTTGACTGTTACTGTTTGTTCATATCGCCTGAATACCAAAGTGTACTGAACTTCATGGCCAACGACTCAAATGGCTCGATGTCAGGGAAGGTCGCACCTTCCAGCATCTCCCAGGCGATGAACGTGATAAGGATTAAAAGAATACTAAAATGGAATCCATAACATTTATCTTGTTCTTCTCTACAATTGAGTTCCAACTGATTCACTAGGTACTTCACACAGTTCATCTGAAGGCCTTCCGCGTACTTCCCTGTGAGGTCAACTACAAAGTCAGTGACTTGGGTAGGTCGCTTATTTCTTACTAAATTCCCTACAATAAACTAAAAAGAGAGGCACATTGCGCCACTCTAGATAGAAGCTACCTTGTAGCCTCGCATCCCTTTCTCGACATCCCAGTAGGTGTCCTTGATCCTCTGTGCTAGAGCGCGATCCATGGCTTTTCCTAGATAAAAATCATGTGGATCAGGTCCCTGCATACTCAACCATGTAATTCAATTGATCAGTGTTGTATCAACTATGATACGATAGTATAGCCACAAATATCCGCCATGGTAACAATAAAGCAGTAGCTTGACACATGGATTCACCTCTCGGTGTCTTCCGAAGAGTGGGATCTTCATGATGTTTAGTAGGGTGGACTGCACGAGGTTATGGGTCCACGTCTAGGGGATTATATTTGAATTCTTCCCCTTCATTTTGGTCAGGTACTTATGTGGGGCGAGCATGTTATAGACTTTTCAGTTTGCGAGGTTGAAGTTCTTGAAATTCAACGCTGCAATCTTGTCTTTGCTTGCGTGTACTCCGCAGATCCCCTTTGGGAGGTTTGCAGTGACCAAGGTGTACCTGAAATATCTGGGCATGCTATATCAATTTATTTCACCGCTCAAAGGTGGTATGTAGGTGGGTAATATAGTCGATACCAATTTGGCATTCGCTATACCATCCCTGTGCTTGGTTTGCTTTTCATCTGATGGTTAGGATGGTCTGGCTCCATGAGTATTCGACGGAGATGCTTGCACTGTTCTTGTGGATGAATCCTGTACATCTACAAATAATCCTCACTCTAACATGACTCTTTCAGTCATCAGGTTGAGTACATTTCTCACAGATTCTTTGACTGCGTTGATCTCCTCGAACATATACGCTTGGGATTAACTAGATCAGGTTCAAGTCAACTTAGACATTGTAATGGAATAGATGGAAACAATGTTATGATCACTATGCAAGATTAAATTAGTCTGTGGGCTCAAATTATTGGTTAGTAAAATTGTTCTCGATGCATGGTGCGATGGGATAAATAAGTAACTCGGCAACGGGTCACTTGCAATGGGTATGAAGCCTTCATGAACTCTGTTATGTCCGTTATGACACAGTCCCAACGGTCTGATGGCGAGATTTCTGGTCATAAATGTCTTTCTACCCATTCAGAGCATTGGTCTAATGGTTATAATGTCCCCAACGGATATATTGCTTGGCCATGGCGAAGTTCCATGTATCGCTATGCTGATATCCCAACGAAGCTCCAATTTTGCAAATTTTCCTTCTACGAGGTTCGTTCTGGATCTTTCTGTAACTTCTTCATCTTACCTCTCTTCTTAATTAGTTTTCTAGCTTTCCTTCCAGTGAGCTTCGTCTTAGTATTCCTTTTAGCATTTTGATTCTTATCTTCTTTTGACATAGTGACTTCGTGCTGTTGAGATTCTTTCCTAGGATTCAAGGGTAATACTTCTTCTTTATCTGGGATAGGTATTTCAGTCTTATGTGGGTCCTCTCGTATTCTTGCAACTTCGATATCTACATCGCTATTGTTAAATAGTTATGATATGTTCTCTTGTTCTTCAATCAAGTGTGTGATCTTTTAAGTTATAAATTCTTTTAACTCTTGCTTCTTCTGCTCTAATACTTCTTATTCTTCCTTCCTTCTGGCTTGATCTCTTTCAATCCAAGGTCTTCCTAGTATCATTGTAAATGGAGCATTGTCCTCAATAAATTTAATTATCTCAAAATATTTTTATGTCGAAGTTCCATTGACATTCATAGGTATCTGAGCAAGCTTCCCACATAGGTTTATCAGTTTTCCTCTGAATAATCCTATTCCTCCCAGTGAAGGAACCATAGACGGATTTCCTAAAAGTTCCCATGTTCTTTCTGTCATAACGTTCACCTGTGTTTCCTCATCCAGAACACAGTCAACGTCGAAGTCTCCTAATATTTCTTCAATTCATTCTTTTTCTTTGAATATCTATGATAATCTAACATGTCGGTGGTCATTTAGGGTTTCTCTCATCTATAGAAATACTTTCTCTGATTCTTTCTGGGATTCTCCCATAATCTTAGTTTTTGGATCTGCCTTAGGGTTTTCCTGGTTCATATTCATTCTTTCAACTTTAGCAATCATTCTAGGGCAATCCAATACTTCATGGTCCATAACTTTACAACAAATACAACTAGGTCTTCTCTTAGGGCATTCCTTAGCAATATGTCCTGGTTTTCTGCAACTGTAACAGAGGGTTAATCCTCTCTTTCTTTTAACTAATCGCCAACCCCTTTTGTAGTGCACGCTAGGATTGTAGGAGCTAACCTGCAAAAAAATCTTTCTAGGATCCTGCATCCATTTGTTAGTCGAAATATTATTTCTATGCATAGGTATAACATATATTTCACTGTTCTTATTAGATCTACTCATGTCAAACCTTCTTTCATCTACCAGTAACCTAGTTTTCGAGCTAGGATGGAATCTATCAAACATACCTATATCCATGCTTTAGAAACACAATTTTCCACTTGTCTTACTTCTACAGAGCACAAAGATTTCATATCTAGAACTTTTCACTATTCTTACCTTTATCAGAGCACAAAGTTTGCAAATCTTACCTCTTTTCTTCAGATCTAACCTATTTTCTTGGCACAAAGCTTCACAAGTCAAGCAAAATGTTGTGCACTAGGGAAACAGATCTACGCACGGAGCTTTCTCAGTTTCATGTCAAATCTTTGCACAAATCTTCTTCTTCCTTAGTTCCCAACAATCATAGTTTTAGGTCGCGACAATGGAACCATTTGTTGGAACAGGGGAAAACCCAGGGTTCAATGCTACAACAATGCACCAACAAAACCCTAACTACTGGCCCTTTCGAAAACACCTATGAAGAAGATAAAGTCTCACCCAAGGTAGAGGAAGGGGTGGTTGCAGGACTCATATGTCTTTCACCTTAGTTGGGACACATAACTATGCTTCTAGTATTTAAGAGAGAACCCAACAGTAAACCTTCATCAATATCTAACCAATATCTACTCCGTAGATAGAACAAAGCATCACATCATTCACCCAGATCTAATGTATCTAAGAAATTAGCATAAGGGATTAGATCATATCTAGCAGATTCAAGCAATAAGAAAGTTCACAGAGGTTAGATCTAGCATCCAGATTCATCATAAGCACAAAGTATATTAGATCTATCTATTTATCTATGTCAAGCAGTTAGCACATAACACATAAGTACACCAACACATCACACAAAGCAGAGCAACACAACATATACGTGGTTTACCCCCACCTTGGGGCTACATCCATCAACTCTTCTTATTTATTAGCTTCTTCAATCATATACATGCATAGATCCACAAAAATGTTACCTCGCGTAGGACAGGAGATCTGCGAACCTTGCTATATCCTCCTTCATTGCTTTATAGCACAAAGCCCTTCATAGTCTGTTACAACCACTTGCACTTAGCTCTGCAAGTCTCTCACAGTATGCAAAAAGAATTTACAAGACACACTTGCAGTTAGCACAACATCACATATATGCCTCTTCTCTATCCCCTTACATCACCGAGACATCTATTTATATATTAAAAAATAGGCCTAAGCATGGGTAAACCCATGGGTCGACATTCCCATACCCGTTACATATTCCCAAATCCCAAAAAGGACCCAAAAAAAGGCCGATATCCCACGATCTCTGCTTCATATTGCGCTCTTCCTTCAATAGGATGTTGAAGTAAAAAATGGTCAAACTTGACCATGGATCTTTGAAAACTTGGTCGAGGGCCAACAGGCCCCCAACACTCACCTGTGACTTGTCCCAATTCACTTTGATGTTAAATGTTCTACTGTGAAAGCCTCGAGCTTGGCTCGAGCTTCTTCGATTTGTTACTATTCTATGACCTCTTCTTCAACAAAATATTGGATGACTGCATCGTTCACAGGTCCTTCCAGACGTTGTTCACCTAGATTAACAACCTGCTTGATTTCTTTTACTCAGCCTTCAACTTCTGTGAACAATTGATAGGACTTATCTTACATGGGTTGGAGTCTCTGAGTTACTTCCATAACTCTCCTTTGAATAGTGTGAATTTGTTGTTGGGTGGTGTGTTTCTCTTGAGATCTCTGCATTATTTCCACAGCTAACAAGAGCTTCAATTGTTCCTGTATCGTTTCGGCTTGATACTTCGCCTCTTGGAGCTGTGATTCCAATGCTCTTAATTTTGGACTCTCGACGAGTCGATCGTATGTCAGGGCACTTCGATCACTCAACTTCTTGTATTCCATAGAAAGGGCCTTTAGTCTCTTAACAATGCTCCTGAAAGTTTCTTCTCTTTGCTCCTTCACATCCTGTGGGCTCTCGGGCACTGTGCATAGTTCTAAGTTTGTGATGCGTTGTTGTAGTTGCTGGATCACTTCTTCAAGCTGTTCTACTTCCAAATAACACTGACAGTTAAGTCAAAAAAGTCAAGGCATCCATTCATGAAGATGATCCATTTGACATTATTTTTCAAATTTCTAAGAATTATTAGGACGTGATTTCATCGAAATGATGAACTAAGGAATGATCCCAAAATACAAGAATTCTTCTACTGGAAATTTAAAAGAAAGAAATTTTTCTTAAAGGGGAATAATCAGAAACAATGTATGGTAGGAATAGATGTTGATGAATAATAGGATGAGAAATCCAAATCTTAAACATGGAAGTAACTTAGTGTATCTGCATCTAACGCACAAATGAAAAAACATGATCAATAAAGTATTGCAATAGGAGAAGAGTTTAACAAAGTAGCATTAGAAACACCTACATAATCCTCTAAGGTAAATGTAGAGCTTAGTACCAACACAGGTACTGAAAATATCACTCAGTTGTTGAACCCTACTATTTCTGCCATTGATACTACTCATATAACTTCCATTCTAGGAAGAATGGATTCAACTTCTTTTAACCTTGATAGTCTTCAATCAATCTAATATTTTGTTATGTTATTGGATAGTTACATCTTTTAGGATACAACAAAGACCTTTGTGAAAAGAAGAATTAGAAGGAGAAAGACAACACACCATGAGGACATTACATAGGAAATAATGAAAGTTTGGGATGTTGAACATCTAAAAGATGAATAGTTTTCATGAGAAATTATTGATGCTCTAGGGGCATCTGCTAGTGCAAACAAATGGTGAGTGAACAAAAAGGGAAAAGAAAAGAGTAGTACAAATACTAGATCAATTGATGTCACATGAGACCATTTGGTCAGAAGAACATCAAACCTAGTTGGATCAATGTACAAAAGTAAATATAATATCTCTGGATACCATAGAATAGATAAGAACTAAAATAGATGATATCAAGTTTGAACATAACACAAAACTAATTGTTTCTCTTGAGCAGAAGGAGAAAATGAGAAAAAATCGTGAGAACCAAGTGGACACTTTGGTTGTTCAATTAAATGAAATGAAAATCAAAATGAAAAATTTAGAAACCTTAAGGAAAGAAGAAGTTGAATTAAATAAAAAATTGACATCTTTGCAAGAACCATGCTATGCCAAACTGTATGAAATCAAAGAACAACATGAACCAGTGCTAAAATTTACTACATAGTCTCAAACACAGTTTGAGAAATAAAAAGGAAGCTCAAAGGTCATTTGATAGTCTGAAGGCATGGGGAGCAACAAGGACCGATTTACCCAAACATTATTCCAGGTGGACTGAGGAAGAGAAAATACATGGGCAAGTTTCATTAGACTCTTGGCACATTAATTATTTGTTCTCACAAGATTTGATTAACGAAACTCGTTAATTTTTTTCTGATATGTGGGATCAAGATCTAGATATCATCGAGGATTATGAAATGCACCATGTTCATTTTCTCGGTCAATCGGTTCCCCTGTATAATTTCGTTATATATGTGAGTCAAAAAATAAGCTGACGGGTAGATTGGGTCACAAGGATAAGTTTTTGGAATGTTGATGTTGTCAAAGAACTTATTATTTGACCAACAAAATGCTCAAAGCTATTGAAAATTTCTTGTCCAAGTATAAATCAGAAAATGAAGAGATTGTCAAAAGAATTTACAGGTGTAAGCTTAAGGAATAAATCCCTCACTCACCTCTTGTTTCACTAATATTAGAAAAAGTTACCGTATGGAAAACTCACGTGCAAGAGTAAGGAGGAAAGGTGATCAGTAAGGAAGTCAATACGAGCAAGGAGAATATCTCTCCTTAATATAAATTATCAATTCAAGTTGACATCTGAACCTATATGTTGAAACAAAAGTGGAGACAATTATGATTTTTAGGATCTTTTATTTTCTATTTATTGTAATTATGTAGATAGATATAAGGGGTTGGAAACTTTAGAGACTGCTTAAGTACACTATTGTAAACGCCAATTTTGTGGATTTGAAGACATGTAGTGGAAGTATCTATATTGTATTTTAATTGTCTTGGTACTATTATCCAAGCTATCGAAATACACATTTTGCAAGCCATTATTATATTTATTCCAGATTTGTTGATGGAATGAACATTTACATTCTCTGTTTCTGCATTATTGTTATAATATTTGAAAAATTGATGTGGTTATTCCATTTTGATTGAATTTGATGAGATTGATATTTAATTAAATATGAGCATATAGAAATCAAAATTTCAAATAAATATTTATTTGAATAATTTAATTTCTAATGATGGTTTCAACCATTGTTTTGTTTTAGAACCATTTTTGAATGTTAAACAATTTATTCTTCTTCTCATATTTAATCATTATTTTAATTAGAAACAATAGTTAGAGTGCATTTAAGGTTAGTTTCATTATACCATAGCTTAGAAGTAGACACCTAATGATAATTGGATTAACCTTTTGGTTGATTTCAAATCCCCTTTAGTGGCAATCAAGACCAAACTATAGTGAGGATTACCATCCCAAATGATTATAAACCTAATTCGGGCCTTGATCGAGCAATTTCTCCATGTTGGCTGCCAAGAATATTTCCAAGAATCAACACCTCCCACTTGAGGAAGATCCACATGTGGGAATTGCAACAGATGGGATGGGTGTGCTAATGCTAGGTATAATCATGGAAGGAAAGGTAGACATAGTTGACATCCCCCAAATGGAGACACCTGATGAAACTGTAAATATGGTGTTGGAGCTATGGCACTGATAAATGGAAGGGAGGACATCATGAAGGTTCATCCTCAAAAACTTGTCAATGAGCCTACTGGCTTGTCCATACAAGATGCGACACATGGGCGTGACATGATATGAGGTTGACTAAACAAAGAAAATGTCTCTTTGAAGAATTCCCCAACCTTGATGAGTAAGCGGTCGTCATAACCAGTCAAAGGAGTTTTAAATCAGGTGGATGAATTTCGTTGACCACATCAACTTATACAAACTCACTCTCCTTGCACATTTTTTCATGTTCATTAAATTATTGATCACCTACTACTCACCACTTAAGAGGTGGTTGTACCTCCATAATAGGTGTGCGTCCTTATTGTCAATGGGACCATTGAAATGGTTGTTCAAACATAGTGAATAAAATATGTTATATAACCAAAAAAAAAATATCAACCTACGGCCAAAATAGACTTGGAACCGAAATGAACACCCCTAATAAATGTAAGATAACAACAAGAAAACCAAGGGATCAAGGGGCCCTCTGAAAACCAAACCTCTGGGGGATGTCAAGTCCCCAAAATATTGGCCAACAAAGGTGAGCGTAATAGTTAATGTAACCCTTACATGACAACCATGACTCATGCAAGTTCCCTTTTTTAAGGTGGGTACCCTCTAGGGGAACTAAAATAGTGATTCAACGTCTAGGAGAGGTACTATGGAAAATTCCCACTCACAAAAAATTCTATAGATGCCTAAAACAAGACAATAAGGTTACCACCTAAAAATTGGGGATCGGGGAAACAGTCGAGGGTCCAAGCACACATATGGGAAAGGAAAATAAGTTTGAAGCCTTGAAAGTGCTACATCACAAAGAGGTGTGTGAACTTATGAAACCATTGTGCACGTAGTTCGCAGCCTGCTATGCATTCAACTGCGAACATCCTTCACGATTCCCGCAACCAGAGTATTTGTGAGCTTTGAACTTCCCACAGCCAAGTAAAGGGTGAGGTGCGAACTCCCCACAGCCAAGTGAAGGGTGAGGTGCGAACTCTCCGCAGTCAACTCTAGCGTGAGGTGCAAGAACCATGGTATTTATGCATGCGTGGAAAGAAAATCTTGAATTTTGAAACTTTATATAGTTTGCATGCGTTGGAGACTTTTTTTTTACGAGCGTAAGTTTTTCATTTTTACTGCGTGGGTGAGTATTCTTGCATGCATGGAGTTTAGAGTGTAAGTTTTCATGCCGTGAGCAAATCGTGGAGTTTTTATATAAAAGTCTTTATATGAGCTGTAATTTTTAAGAGGTAAAGGTGGAGTTATAAAGTTTATTAAAGGAACTTTATGATATTTTCATAAGAGGAAAAAGTGGATTTATATATGAGAAAGTAAAGTGGAGTTATATATTTTTTCTCATTCAATTGCTTCTTACTTTCTCTTTAAAACGGTGGAGTTATATCTTGGTTATTTTTTATATATAAAGAAGGAGTTATAAGTTATTTTTGTTAAAAGTGGATATTTTGGATATTAAGATGCATGCATGATTTAAGCTGAGAACAGAGATAGATTTGGATCAGTGGATCCAAAGGCAGAGCGACGGACTGCTCAGCACAGGAGAAAACTCAACAGAAAGTTGCATATCCTTGGTGATTCACTTACAGAGAATATCTTTTAGCGATGACGAATCCACTGGCAGAGACCTACCTTAACGAAGCCAACAAGTTAGATGGCTCAAACTTCATTAACTGGAAATTCAAGATGCAGACGCTCATGGAGGGCTATGGTGTCTGGAACATTGCGAAGGGAACTGAACTGAAACCTGATGCGGCTGCAGGTGCGACAACAACACAGATCCAAGACTAGGAGAAGAGTGAAAATAAGGCAAAGGTATTGTTGCGCATGTCAGTTAAAGATAGCATAATTCCACATATTAGAGACGCTACAACTTCTGCTGCAACATGGACAACTCTTAAAGCATTGTATGAAACTAGCAACACAAATCACATTTTGTTCCTGAAAACTAAATTGCTAGGCATTAAGATGGATGGAAATGAATCTGTTAGTTCATTTTTGGGTCGCATTAAAGAGGTGAAAGACAAGTTAGTAAACATAGGGGAAACTATTTCCAATACTGATCTAGTGACTATTGCCTTAAATGGTATGCTAGAAGACTATCATATGTTCATAACAGGTCTTGCAGCAAGGGAGAAACCTCCTACGTTTGAAGAATTGACAGGTATTTTGCTGCAAGAGGAACAGAGGCGTGGGAATCTGAAGCCTCCGAGTAAATATTTGGCACTGTGGTCAAATAATAGATCTGCGAGAGGGAGATCAGGAGTAAGAGGTAGAGGAGGCAGTTCATGGCAGAGAGGCAGTTCATGGCAGAGAGGCAGTTCATCGCAGAGAATACATTCTCCAAATCAAGGTATGCTATCTGATAATAATGAGTCAAAGAGTTGTTTTTATTGTGGTCGACCTAGACATATGGTTAAAGATTATCATAAGAAGAAAAGTGATGAGGCTAGGAATAAACCTAGAACACTTTCAGGTCATTATGAAGAAAAATATTCAAATCAAGGTCACAGATTATTTATTGCTAGTGATGATATTGATGAACCCCTGAATTTTGACTCACGGGATCTTAGGTTGTTTGTGTCTAACGTTTCTTTATCTGCTAACACAGATGATTCTGATGCTTCGTTTGTGGATTCTGGAGCATCAGTACATATGAATTGTAATAAAAATTGGTATGCTAATTTTAAAGAAACACATAATGGTGCCAGCATATATCTTGGAGATGACTGCGCTCATCAGATCAAGGGATATGGAGACATTCCTATGACATTGCCGAATGGTATTGTTCGTCACATTTGCAATGTGGTGTATGTGGCAGGAATAAAGAAAAATTTGATCTCTATGTCCACCATTACAGATGAAAACTTGAAGGTCTAATTCTTCAAGAATTATTGCATAGTGAAGGATCTGCTGGACCACTTCCGAACTGTTGCAACAGGTGTCAGAGTAGGAGTTCTATACAAACTTGATGTTACCAACAAAGCACATCATGCACTGACTTCTGCCACTATGCCAACAAATATTCTTTGGCATCAAAGGTATGGACACATCAATCATCCTAATTTATTGTTATTACAGAAAAGGAATATGGTTGAAGGACTTCCCATGTTAAAGAATGAGAAGGTTGCTTGTGATGGATGTGCATTAGGAAAGATGCACAGAGATGAATTCTCCTCTAATCCTCATAAGAAAAAGAGAGATGTGTTAGATCTTCTGCATATTGATGTTTGTGGGCCTATGCAGACTAGGTCTTTAGGAGGTGCATTTTACTTTATGTTATTTATTAATGATTGCACGAGATACACATGGGTTTACTTCCTTAGACTAAAAAGTGATGTTTTCGAGTACTTTAAGGAATTCAGAACCATGGTGGAAAAGCAGATAGGAAAATCCATCAAAATCCTCCGTTCAGATGAAGGGGGAGAGTATAAATCAGGGGACTTCAGCAAATAATGCAAAGAGAATGGAATAGTACAGCAGTTTACAGTACCTCACACTCCACAACAAAACAGAGTCGCCGAAAGGAAAAACAGAACTATGGTCGAGTGTGCATGCAGTATGATGAAAGGTAAAAATCTCTCAAATGCATTTTGGGCTAAATCCATAAATACTGTAGTTTATTTAAAGAATAGAAGTCCAACAAGGTGTCTTGATAGTGTTACTCCTTTCGAAGCCTTGTATGGTTCCAAACCTGCAGTTAATAATTTGAAAGTATTTGGGTGTAAAGATTTTGCCCATATTCCAAAGGAGAATAGGAGGAAATTGGATGCCAAAGCCACTAAATGTATTTTAATTGGGTACTGTTCTAAATTTAAAGCATACAAATTGTTTGATTCTGCTACTCACAAAGTATTTACAAGTAGAGATGTACTTTTCCATGAGCAGGGAGCAGGAAATCATGACGACAACAGTCATGAGGAACGACAAAGACTTCTTGATGAAGGAGTTAAAGAAGAGCAGCAGTATCCCACACAACAAAAGACATCCCCGCAGCGACAACAATAGTCATCCCCGCAACGACAACAACAGTCATCCCCGCAGCAACAACAACAACCATCCCTGCAGCGACAACAACAACAACAACAAGAAGGACTGAGTGATATGGACAATTCCAGCAGTCACAGTTCACCTACAAGTGAAGCCATATATTCACAAAGTGGGGAGGAAGATAATCAGTTAAGAAGATCTTCAAGACAGATTCAGCTTCCTGAAAGGGATAAAGGCTATGCCCTAATGAGTAGCATTTCAAGTGTTATAGAACCCATGAATTTTGATAAAGCTAATGAACATGATGAATGGAGAAATGCAATGGAGGAAGAATATGAATCTATAATGAAAAAAAATACTTGGGACTTGACTAAATTGCCTAAACATAAGAAGCCCATTGGATGCAAATGGATATACAAACCCAAGTTTAAATCAGATGGTAGTATAGATAAGTATAAGGCTAGACTGGTTGCAAAGGGGTATTCACAAACAAAAGGTATTGATTATGCTGAAACACTTGCACCAGTAGCTAAATTGAATACTATCAGAACGTTAATCGCTTTAGCTACAAAGTATCATTGGAAGTTGCATCAGTTAGATATTAAATATGCATTTTTGAATGGTGAGTTAAAGGAAGAGGTTTACCTTACTCAACCTGAAGGGTTTGTTGAAAAGGGGAAAGAACACTTAGTGTGTAAGTTAAAGAAAGCATTGTATGGACTAAAACAGGCACCTAGGTCATGGTATGAGAATATAGACTCTTTCTTTCTTCAACCGGGTTTTATGAGGAGCAAAAGTGATCCAAATCTGTATACCAAATTTGATGAACAGGGGTATATAGTATTGATTTCATTATATGTTAATGATTTAATAATTACACGAAATGCAGATAAGTTAATTGATGAAATCAAGGAGCAGTTATCAAGGTATTTGAAATGAAAGATCTTGGTGAGTTACATTACTCCCTAGGTCTTGAAGTTTGGAGAAATGCAGGCCAAACTTTTGTTTGTTAGAGTAAGTATATGGATTAGTGTAAGTCTTCTACTGTTCCCATGCAGAAGAATGTGAAACTTTCTTGTGATGATGGTTCGAAGGAGGTGAATGGGACTGTGTATAGACAGATGGTGGGTAGTTTGAATTATCTCACCACAACCAGACCTGATATTTCATATTATGTGAGTGTGTTAAGTGAGTTCATGGAGAAACCTCATGAAAGATATTGGAATGCAGCAAAGGCAGTACTCAGGTATCTAAAAGGTACACTTGATTATGGTATTAAGTATACTGATGCATCTAATGTTGAGCTGACAGGTTATTCCGATTCTGATTGGGCTGGCAATCTGGATGATCGAAGATCAACCACTGGATATGCGTTCAACACTGGATCCGGGGTTGTTTCATGGAGCAGTAAAAAGCAACCTACTGTATCTTTGTCTTCTACTGAACAAGAATATAAAGCCTTGTGTGCAGCAACTTGTGAAGCTGTTTGGTTAAGAAGACTTCTTCAAGATGTTGGAGAAGAACGAAAGGAACCTACGATGATCAGATGTGACAATCAAAGTTCAATCAATATTGCAAAGAATTCGATTTTTCATGCAAGGACAAATCATGTTGAAGCTGAGTATCATTTTGTTCGAGAAAAGTTGCAGTCAAATGAAATAACTCTTGTGTATTGTAATACTAGTGAAAATACTGCTGATATTTTCACTAAGCCTCTTGGAAAGAGAGATGTTAGGTGTAGAAGTCAATCCATTCTCCATTAAGGGGGAGACTTGAAAATAATGGAGAAAGCACCAGCTGTAAGCACAAGTTATAAGCTTCAGTTGTGAGAATCAGTTGCAGGCGTGTTAAGAGTCATTTCTTAGTTAAGAGTCCAGTTGTCTTTGGTTTGCATGTAACCGACTTGATAGAGTCTTTTCATATATAAGAATGTAATCCGTCTTCATTTAATAATAGAGAAGTGAGCTTAGCCTCACCGTGGTGTTTTGCTGGTATATTTTATCTTTATCAACATTAAATTTCATTCATTGATTTGGTACGACTATCAAGAAAATGTCAGCATCTTTTATTTTTAACGATAAGATTAGAATTTGTAATTAAAAAGACAGGTTAATTCATCAATTCCAATAGGACCCCTATCGACTTAATAAATAAAATGAATTTAATGTAAACAAATATAATATAATTTTAAGGGTAAGCCTTACGGGTAAGCCAGAAAACTGTGTAAATAATATGACAAGCTAGGTACATTTCATAAGGAAACAATTAAGATGAGAAAAGAACTAACAGGAGTAGGCTAACTCTAGAGCAAACATACCTCTTTTTAGGTAAAATCAGATTTTTAGGGTTTTAGAGGTAATTTGAGTTTTTAAAGTTTCATGTATTTCAGAACCTTATATCAAGGATTTTACCGAATTTTAAACCAATCCAAACAAAATAACGCACCTTGTACATGGAGTGCGCGGACAGGAAGGAGAAAGACGCAAGATAAGCCGGTTCAATTTATCAAAGATATATAGAAAAGCTTGCTTTGGACTTTCATGCATCTGTGAACACGAACGAGTTTCTGTGAACTACAAGATCTCCATGGTGGCTATTATATTCTACTTTATGCTGCTACTTACAATTTCTTCAAATTTTCCCATGGCAACTGATGGTAGAGACAGAGGAACTACGATTCCTTGGAAGTCTTTCATCAAAGGAACCGAGAAATTTGACAACCCAGGTGCTACAACTGACGCAAAACCTCCATACACTGCTTTCCCCCACCCAAAATCAGACTTGGCATATTCAACTTTGACACGTTCGTAATAATATAAGAGCCTCCGATTTCAAAGTGTGTGCACCCTTTCACCTCCATCAGATCGATCGCAGATCGAAGGTATTGAGTTCACAGCGAAAGACAGCGGTTGGTGAGTTAGATCCCAGGCTTTTGCCTCGCCCCAGGCAAAGCTTATTGCATCGCCATAGTAACCGGCCGGAAGAGGCGGTTGAAATCGAGAACGAGCATCTAAAGCAAACAACAATCTCAAATCTTGGTGGGAAGGAAGATTCAGAGCCTTCCTTCTCGACTGCCACAAGGAAGAATGTGGTACACTTGCTGCCTTCTACCTGTCATTTTAAGGCCTCAATTTCTCTTAACCCAAAGAAGAAAGATTTAATGCTCATTTCATCCTGAGGCGCCGTTAATTGTTTATATTCATCTGGCGTCTGTTGGTCATATTAGTGGTGGGGAAATTCCACAGTAGGCTTCTCTCTGGGTCTCAGGATTTCTCTATTCCAAACTGGCAGAACTGTCGGGCTCGCTGCCCCTCTTGCCATTTCACCCAAAGCATTAAGGAATTGGGTGATACCAACACCATCACTCATGCAGTGATTAAAGAGCAAACCCAATACGAAGCCTCCACATCTTAGACGCGTTACCTGGAAATTCATATAAGATTAGTCTACACATACCGCTGAATTTAGCACAAAATGTTGTTTTAAATAAACAAATATTAGGGAATATCCATGGATGCTTCCTTATATGTTGAGAATATGTTTACAAAGAACTGATCTACAAGGAACTGATCTACCACATACCAGCAACATTGAGGAGTGCAAACCTGAATAAAAAGTATTGGAGAGTCTGTAATGTCTTCCGATCCGGGAACGTGAGAAGAATCTTACTTTTTATTAAAGTTTTGTGTTTACCTTTGGAGGTATGAGCCACAAAAGATTGATTCTTTGAGGGCAGAAAGAGAATCTAATTGCACAAGCTTGGATTGTTCCCCACTAAGACACTCCAAGTTCAAAAGAAGGTATTTTAAAATCACTTTCCAGTGCATCCATGGTAGAATAAAATTTAGAAGAAAATACTTGGAAAGGATCTTTTAACTTGGATAAACTAAGAAAAAATCACTCTTTGTTCAATTTGGTTTTTTCATCTATTGATCCACCAATATTTTGAATTTGGCAAGATAATATTCAACTAATGCATAGAACATGTGATGAAATCTCTACTTCCAATTGTAAGGTTCAAAATTTATTGACTTTACCAAATAAAGAAATCAACTTGTCCCAACTTTTTTTTTTGGAGCTTTACATTCAACAATATGAAACCCAAAAATATCTTAAACATGCAATCCAATGAGACTCATGGCTTCATCAATTTTTTTTTGATAGGAAAACATCTCAATTTGATTAGTAAACATTGGTTGAGTGCTCGACAATCCTTATTTTGCCATTTATTAATAGAGAAAAACAAAACACAATATTTATGATCCTACACAATATTTGTGATCCTAAATATGTTTCCATATAACACAAACAATTCCAATAATATAGAGTTGGTGGTATTCACATTCCAATGAAATAGTATTTTAACTTTTGTTTTAACAATCAAATAAATTAAAACTTTGTTGAAAATACTTTTAGGAAACGAAATATCAAACTAATTTGAAATCTGCTTTGTGAGAGAGGATCCAACCATTGGAGTGATGCGTGGAGGCAATATCAAATTTGAATGATGAGGTGTGCCACACAATCTATGGATTAGAGGCACATGTCCCATGATTTATCCAACTAGAATATAGATCTTTGGATTGGAGTGTAAAAATAGAAATCCAAGGAACTCCTCAAAAAGCTACTTTTCGAGAGAATGTCAACTCAACAAAATGTGAGTAGAGTTGAGAGCACTATGACCAATTTTGAAAAAACTTTGGAAAAAATTGCCCATGCCCCCACTAAAAAATGGGTGCACTTCATTGGGAAAAGGGTTTTCTCTAAAGGTCATAGATGATACTATATCATTTTTGTGGAACCTCAAGCAAATCCTTATTCAAAAAATCTCAATATTTTGAGACAAAAAGATTATTTGTTTAGAAAATCTCTTTCAAATGCTTTCACAAATTGGGTATTTTAGGCCATATGACATTTCCAATATGTATAAACTATATGCACCTATAGTTTGTCTAGATGATAGTTATATTAATAAATTTATTCAGAAGGAAGTGGAGGGGAAGAAATACAAATGAAGGATTTAATCATGAATTGGTGGCATGATCTTAATTGGTTCAAAGTTATTGGAGATAAAATTTACCATGTTCCATGGTTGAGTAATCCTTCCAAGATGACAAAACTAATGCTCTGTCACCTTTATGGTGAGAAGGATAATTCTAAGCTTAAATTGAGTTGTGTTCTCCTGATTCACCAAGTTCTTAAAGAAGGAGTATTTAATTGGTATCGCATCCTCTCTTCTAACATCAACCAAGAGGTTCAAAAATCTCAAGAAGCACCTCCAAGGTATCACTTTGGATTATTTATGTATGGTTATTTAACTGATGTTTTTTGTTAGGTCACACATTTTCTTAGCATAGAATTGGGTGATTGGTTTATTGATGAGGAATTATCCTACTTAAGAATATATGGTTGTGAAGGGTCTCCCTATATTCTACCTAGATATGTTCCAAATAAACTCGTTCCTAGAGAGATAGCATACCAAACCATTAGTGTTGGCATTGTTATCTTTTTTGTCAAAAAAACATGGCCCAATTTTAAAAAAATATTGATAGTTCAGTTAAAAAATGTCTAAGGCATACAATCATGAAGATGATCCATTTGAAATTATTTATCAAATTTGTAAGAATTATTAGGAAGTGATTCATGGAAACGGTGAACTAAAGAATGATCCCAAAATACAATAATTCTTTGACTTTCAATTTAAAATAAAGAAACCTTTCCTAAAGGGGAATAATAAAAAACAATGCATTGTAGAAATAGATGTTGATGAAAAAGAGTATGAGCAATCCAAATATTAAATAGGGAAGGAACTTATTGTATCTGCATCTCACACACAAATGAATAAATATGACCAATAAAGTATTGCAATGGGAGAAGAGGAGTTGAACAAAGTAACATCATAAACACCTACAAAATCCTCTAAGGTAAATGTAGAGCTTTGTACCAACACAGGTAGTGAAAACTTTCACTAACTTGTTGTTCCTACTATTTATGTCGTTGGTACTACTCATATAACATGCATTCTAGGAAGACTCGTTTCAACTTCTTTTAACATTGATAGTCTTCAACCAATCCAATATAGTGTTCTGTTATTGGATAGTTACACCTTTTATAATACAACAAAGATCATTGCGGAAAGAATAACTAGAAGGAGAAAGACGACACACCATGAGGAGATTTCATACGAAACAATGCATGTTTGGGATGTTGCACATCTAAAAGATGAAGATTTTGGAGAATAAGTTATTGATTCTCTAGAGGAATCTACTAGTGCAAACAAATGGTTAGTGAGCAGTGTGTATACTCAGTTATAAAGAAAAAAGAAAAGATTAGTGCAACTACAAGACCAATTGAAGTCACATGTCAGAAGAACATCAAACCCATGTGGATCAATGTACACAAGTAAATAAAATATCTCTGGATATCATTGAATAGATAACAACTAAAACAGATGATATCAAGTCAGAACATAACATAAATCTTCAATACTCAATAGTCTTCAAAAGCTTCCACTTCAACTATCATCATCTAAAAATTTAGGTGAATGGACTTCAAGTTTAAACTCTATCTTTTTTAGAAACAAACAATTTTAGGTGAAGGGACTTCAAATTTAAACTCTTTATTTCTTTTTCTTTGCATTATGAAATACAAAATAATAATAAACAATTGTTTTATACAATTACTGTCTAATATTATTTTCAATATTGCTTGAAGGATTTTTAATAACAAATGTTATTATTATGTAGTTTTCCATGAAAGCTAAAGAATTTGACTAGTCTAAAACTTATAATTTGTTTGAGATGAATGATGTGGTGAAAAAAAATTGTGTTACTCAAACCGATTAAAGACTTATTGTAAGGCTTATAACATCAAATTGGATTATACACTAGTGATGAGTCAATGGGTGTATTGTATCCAACTACCCTATTTCTTTCAGCAAAAAAATGGAGATTTGGTTACGAGAAACAATCACAAACACAGTTCATTATCACAACTGTAGATTTTAGAAATTGTGTGTAATCATTGTATTGAATACATTGCAAGAATTTTGTGTATACAACATATTATCACAACTGTAGATTTTATAAATTGTGTCTAATCAGTTTGTTGGATATATTTGCAAGAATTTTGTGTATAATGTCTGCAAGTTTCATAATTTTTTTAATGTGTAAAATTTCTTTGTGTGATGTATGCAAGTGAAAAATGATAATTGCAGTTTAGTGGTTTCATTGTTTTTATAGTAATTATGTTGTAAATAATTTCATTATGAACCAATTATAAAGTGTCATTAGTCCTATTTTTTTATTTTTGAATCTCCATGGCCATAAAATCACTTGTCAAGAACATGGAATGTTTTGTATTAGTGGTAGTTGTAATGGTGGTGGCGGATTCTAAATTGGGGGACATGATGCACTCATCTGAGTGATAGTGGGTCTCTACCATATAAAGACTTTTCCTTTATATATATTTTTTATTTAGTAGTTTTCTTAATTTATATTTTGTGGTACTAATAATATACAAATTTCAAAACAATTTATTAATAATGACACATCAACATTACCACATTCAAACTCTTGTGTTTAAATAAGAATATTTCAAAGTGATAGAAATACTATGAATAAGAGCATCAATTTTTTTTTTTAAATAAATATATGTCGACGCGATGAAGGTAAGGATTCTTGTGACGAATTACATATACTATTAACAAATATTTTTGGTCGATAGTATAGCTAATTTGTCACAAGAATCCTTACATTTGTCGCTCTTGCGACGATATCCTTTTCGTGATAGTATAGCTAATTCATCGCAAGAATATTTACCTTGTCTCTCTTGTGAAAATGTCCCTACATTTTCGCTCTTGCGATGATATTACTACCTTGTCTCCCATTCGACGATATCCCTACCTTGTCTCTTTTGTGACGACAACCCTACCTCGTCGCTCTTGCGATGACAACCCTACCTTGTCTCTCTTGCATAATGGTTACACACTTTGGGACTTGTCACTATGGATTTCAAAGAATTATACACGAGTTTCACTCAAAAAAAGGAAGAAACATTCCCTCAAGGGGCTTACATGAGGCTCCCCTCAAATTATCACTTATCATCATATGGAGAATTTGTTTAATAAAGGCCACTTAGGTGTTATTGCACAACACAATTCCATACAAGTAGTAGACACCCCCCACAAGAGATCCACCCTAATTTGTAGTTAGTCATCTTTAAGCATTAATAGCTATTTGAAACACCACCTGATTTACTACCTTCACATGGGATGCATAACTATCGTAATCCCTTCATTCCAAGTAGTCATCCACCTAATGTGCATCCTTGTTGAAACCATTTTGAATAGAAGGATGAAAGTGGAAATATCATTTAGGAATTGTTGGAGGTAGGACTCATACATCACAATACTATAAGTTACTCATCACTAGTGGTCATGGTATTAAAGAAGGAAGGTACTTGGTGCATGTGCCCTAATTTCCGAGATCTCATTAAGTTGACCAATAAGGAAAAATTTCCTATCCTAGTTATTGATGACCTCTTTGATAAACTTCATGGAGCCAAGGTTTTCATTAAAATTGACCTTTGTTATAGATACCACCAAATCAAGATGAAAGTGGAAAACATCCTTAAGATCACTTTCTATACACATGAAGGTCATTATGAGGTTTTAGTGACATATTTTGGCCTTTGCAATGCTCCATCCACCTTCTAGAGGATCATGAACCAAATCTTTCGACCCTTTTGATGAAATTTCGTGTTGGTATTCTTGATGATATTTTGATCTACAAAAAATCATGGCAACATGACTTGGAACATGTTGCTAGAGCCTTGAAACTCCTATGAGACCACCAATTATTCGAGAAATGCTCCAAATGTGCTTTTGGGGCTTCATAGGTTAAAAACTTGGGTCACATTGTAATTCAAGAGAGAACACAAGTTGTTTCCAAGAAATTTGCAGCTATGCAAGATTCACCTCATCCCAAGGCCTTGAAAATATTGCATGGATCCTTAGGACTTACAAGATAATGTAGGAAGTTCGTGAAAAATTATGGAAAAATTGATGCTCCCTTAAAAATTACATTTTCCCTTTTTGGATAAGTCGACCAACACAAATGAGATTATTTTTCAAACTTGGGGCATAGTACACATGTGGTATGTGTATTTTTTGGCTTTGTTTGGTGAGGATGTCGACCATTCTTTTTTCTATAACATTTACAATATATTGTATGTCCCCAATTTAACTTTATTTCTTACTAAATCATCTAGGTTTGTAATTATGATTGTATTTCCTTTCATACGATTGTTACACCCATTATCTATAAGCCAAATATCATTATAAGTCTCACACATTACAAGTAAGGAATAAACAATCTTTCATAGTTCTTACAAGAGTTAACATATAGTCTTCTTCTTCCTACATAATGACCCAACTTATTACACTAAAAGCCGAGGTTCCTTCAAATGTGGAATAAGAAGCGAATCAAGTTTCTTTCCACCAGTTTGATAGCTAATTTCTCAAAAAAGTCATAACTAGGTGAACCATCACTCAAGCAACAATAAATAAATTAACTAGTCCACATAACAATAATAGTAGTGGTTATTATCAAAGTTGTATATTTACGCCGAAAGGTGCACAATTAATGATCTTTTAAGCTTATTTAACCTTAAACCCTAATCTGATGGCTATGCATTGAAGATGCTGGCATATTTTTAGTGGTCCTCCAAAATCAATGGGTTAGATTTATTGTTCATAACTTTCTTGCATTTATCACTTTTTAACATTTACCTAATCACATTAAAAAATTAATGTAAAGATATGTAATTGCCATGTTTAAATGATTAAATAAAATTAAACCCTCGCATCTAAAAAAATATCCACGTTCTGAACCGGCCGTAGATGCCCACGCGTTCTATTTATCACGAGTCATATTGGGTCCAAATGCTAGTTCCAACACTTATGTCCTTGGCATGTTCACCGTTCAAAAAACTTGATGGAAGCAGCAAACCAACATGTAAAACCGGAGGTTTTAAATTCACAGCCTGGCTTTCAAGATCGTCAAAAGAATTACCGAGAACCCAATCTGCTTCGCGAATCCACTGAAAGGACTTAGGGAACACATCAAGTATGTACTGTGAGTCGGTGTCTATCTCGCGGAAGAAGGTCGGAAGATCTCTGGCTTTTAAGGTTGGGACGCCCGGAATATAATCAATCTAAATGCTGCTCTCATCAGCTATTGATGATAATTAAAATTAAAAACAAAAATAAGGCTCCGATGTTAGATGAGACACATCAAGTATGTACTGTGAGCCGGTGTCTGTCTCGCGGAAGAAGGTCGGAAGATCTCTGGCTTTTAAGGTTGGGACGCCCTGAATATAATCAATCGAAATGCTGCTCTCATCAGCTATTGATGATAATTAAAATTTAAAACAAAAACAAGTTTCGATACGCAGAATTTCAAAACAAAAAACTGTTTAAAGCATGCAGAAACCCTACCGGTTCCTTCATAAAGAGAATAACGGCACGCGGTATTTATTTACTTTTGATAAAAAAAAATGTTGGATTTATATATTTTAGTGGTTAATCTTACAATGCTAGTGCTAAATTTCATCCAATTTATATTGTGAAAAAAAAAGAAAACACTATAACATAAAAAAAAAAAAATTGCATTATTGCTTTAGATAATACAATTGAAGTTGAAAAATTATGGATATTATACATAGCATCAGTCATATCATTAGCATTATACATGTCATGGTGCGCTATAAAACAGAGAGCATTAAGCCGACCATGCCATTAAAAAGCATCTTCAATTCCATGAATGCATCTGAGGGAAAGAGTAACCTTAATAGGGATGCATTCACCTCTCTCTAATTTGATCGAAGAGTAACCATTTTCAAGCAATTTTGATAAAAATGAAACTGTAATTTTTTGAACCTGTAAATTTAAAATAACCTCCCACGAATTGACCATTCACAAGTGATAATAGCCCATCAGCTTAAGGGCCACCCGTCTTTACTTGATCTTCTATTTTTACTTATTCTTCCTTGAAACACCCACCCCTGTTAAACTGTCTCACTGTGTGCCTAGATTGAACCAAACCCTGGCACATCTTCATCTGATTCCATGCAACAATTAAACCTCATGTCGGCCAACACCAACACGATTATCCAAGGCAATAAATATACTAAATTTAAGGCAACCCAATAAATATATTAAATTTATGGTAATTAAATAAATATATTAAATACATATTTAAACAACTCAATAAATATATTAAATTATATGTTAAACACATTCAAACAACTCAAATCAATCAGCTGTGTCTATGGTTCAATGCATTTCTAGGAAAATGTATTTCGCCACCTTTAGGACGGCCGGCGTTGTGATGGAATGCGACGGAAAGGTTTACCAAATATGAAATGTTAATTGATCTTGGAATAGTGTAGATTTAATGGGACTGGATCCAAACATATAAAAATCTCCACAAATTAGCTTATTATGTATATGAACTTTTAACAAATATATTGACAAAGGCACAGCATTATATTTGGGTTCCTCATCTCCTATTTGATCTTGTTTTGATTCAGTCCTCTATAATGCCTTCGTCCAACTTGTGCTTCACACACAAACATAAATCAAAAGGGAAGAAATGGCCACAAAAACATACATGAAAAGGGAAGAAATGGCCAATCATTCTTTACATAATGTTAAAGACTTGAAATGACAAACCAAATGGAAGTGCTAAATGTAAAATGATCCGTTGTAAACACGAACAAAATGAGCGAGTAAATAAACACTTGCATGTAGAGCTAGCAAGTAAAAACACACTTATGGCGCTTGTGTAAACGAAGTGCTTGTGTAAACGAAGTGCTTATGTAAACGAACCAGTAAAAAACTTAAATGTACCAAAAAAAAAAAATTATATTATAGTAAAAAAATGTAAAACCTTTGTTATTATGTTAATTATATTAATCACCTTTAATTATCTATTCTACTTTATGCTGCTACTTACAATTTCTTCAAATTTTCCCATGGCAACAGATGGTAGACATACAGGAACTACGATTCCTTGGAAGTCTTTCATCAGAGGAACCGAGAAATTTGACACTCCAGGTGCTACACCTGACGCAAAACCTCCATACACTGCTTCCCCCCACCCAAAATCAGCCTTGGCATATTCTACTTTGGACACGTCCGTAATAATATAAGAGCCTCCGATTGCAAAGTGTATGCGCCCTTTCACCTCCATCAGATCGATTGCAGATCGCAGGTATTTTTCGTCGATCCTTCTCTTGGCTTTGTTGATTAAATTCACAACGAAGGACAGCGGTTGGTGAGTTAGATCCCGGGATTTTGCCTCAGCGCAGGCCAGGCTTATTGCATTGCCATAGTAACCGGCCGGAAGAGGCGGTTCAAATCGAGAACGAGCGTTTAAAGCAAACAATAATCTCAAATCTTGGTGGGAAGGAAGATTCAGAGCCTTCGTTCTCGATTGCCACAAGCACACCGATACCGCTTCGAATCTGGTACACTTGCTGCCTTCTACCTGTTGTTTTAAGGACTCAATTTCTCTTAACCCAAAGAAGAAAGATTTAATGCTCATTTCGTCCTGAGGCGCCGTTAATTGTTTATATTCATCTAGCGTCGGTTGGTCATATTCGTGGTGGGGAAATTCCACAGTAGGCTTCTCTCTGGGTTTGAGGATTTCTCTATTCCAAACTGGTGGAACCGTCTGGCTTGCTGCCCCTCTTGCCATTTCTGATAAATTCTGGAGCAAAGAGAAATGCAGAGAGAAAGAATAGAACAGTATATTGAAATGTATGAAGAAGTACAGAACTCAGAAGCTCGTTACAATGTAAGATGGTTGAGCTATATATGCTCAAGCAAGACGAAAATAGAAAGTACAACTGTCCAGTACAGCTGGCAGTGTACGGTCATACTGTTGAGGGTACAATATATTTAACACTCCCTCT
>ML806972.1:83584-96834 GCA_009831015.1 Picea engelmannii | reverse complement strand
AAGAAGAAGCAAGATAGAAAGAATGGAAGAATTCTCATTAACCATATTCCACACTCAAAGAGTGAATAATTTACAATAGATATAGGATACATGAGTAAATAATGAGCCATAGTGGTGGTCTAGATTGATCTGGACACACACCAGAAGTTACAAGAGTAAACTTCCTCCTAGTCTAGTCTGTCAGGTAGTTACGAGAGTGAACTGCCACCTAGATGAGTTAACTACTCAACTAGTCTTCAGTTACCTGACTGAACAAAGAGTAGTGAGTTGGTGATGATCCCAATGTTGCATTGTGACAAAACCAATACAACATCTAAACTCGACTCAACTAGTCAAACTGAAGTGTCATCTGAAAGAGAATATTCTCCAGGTGGAATATTGTCCCCTAAAATATAGGAGACTGGATAATGACTAATTATGACTAATAAACAAGGAATAACCTTAGGAAAAATAAATCCTAGGTGTGTGTGAAGTAACTCCAACATTTGCTAACATTTTCCAAATATTTTTAGAATGCAACAACTATTGCATCTTGATTTTCCACGTGTGATAATTATGGGAAGTTAGGAGCTCAACAATCCTTGATTCTACCATTTATCGATAGAGGAAAATAAAACACAATATTTGTGATCCTAAATATGTTTTGATATAACTCAAACAATCACAACAATAGAGATTTGGTGACATTCACATTCCAATCAAATAGTATTTTAACTTTTTTTTTAATAATCAAAGAAATTAAACTTTGTTGAAAATACTTTTAGGAAATGGAATATCAAGCTAATTTGAAATCTACTTTGTGAGAGAGAGGATCCAACAACTGGAGTGATGCATGGAGGTAATATCATATTTAAATGAGGAGGTATGTCATACAATCTCTGGAGAAGAGGCACATCTCCCATGATTTATCCAACTAGAATATAGATCCAAGCTCGAGATTGGAGTGTAAGAATAGAAATCCAAGCAACTCCTCAAAAATCTACCTCCCGAGAGAATTCCAACTCAAAAAAATGTGAGAAGAGTTGAGAGCACCATGACCAATCTTGAAAAAACCTTGGAAAAAATGCCCAAGCCCCCACTAAAACAATGGGTGCACTTCTTGGGAAAAGGGCTCTCTCTAAAGGTCATAGATGATATTATATCATTGTTGTAGAACCCCAAGAAAATCCTTAGTACAAAAACCCCAAGATTTGGAGAAAAAAATATTTGGATGACTACATCGTTCACAGGTCCTTCTAGGCATTGTTCAACTGCAGTAACAACCTGCTCTAGTTCTGGTCCTTGGCCTTCAACTTCTGTGAACAATTGGTAGGCCTTATCTTGCACGGGTTGGAGTCTCTGAGTTACTTCCACAACTCTACTTTGAATAGCGTGAATCTGTTGTTGGGCATTGCATTGCTCTTGAGATATCTTCATTCTTTCTACAAATTACAAGAGCTTCAACTGTGCCTGTATCATTTCATCCTGATACTTCGCCTCTTGGAGCTGTGACTCTAGTTCTCTTAATTCTGGACTCTCGACAAGTCACTCGTATGTCAGGGCACTACGATCACTCCGCTACATGCATTCCATAGCAGGGGCCTTTAGTCTCTCAACTGCGCTCCTGGCAGTTGCTTCTCTTTGGTCCTTCACATCCTGTGGGGTCTCGGGCACTGTGTGTAGTTCTAAGTCTGTGTTGTGTTGTTGTAGTTGTTGGATCACTTCTTCAAGTTGTTCTACTTTCTATATAACTCGATCTTCTACCTTTATTTCTACGACTGACACAGACTGAAGTGCTTTGTTGACCGCTTCCTTTACTTCGAGTTTCTCAGTGAGAAACTGTTCTTTTCCTTGTTGTATATTTGTTTTCATTCATCTTCGGTTGGAGGGAAATCTTTACCTGTTCTGCAGCTCGACGTTGTTCGACAAGTACTCCTTATACTTGCGTCAGAGCCTGGGTAGCTTGTTCTGTTTCCTCTTGTGCTCATCAAAGGTGAGCTTCGACTGTATCAACTAATCGATGGAGTTGGGTTGGCTCGTATCCTAGCTCTGCTCTTCCTAATGGAATAGGCACAATGGAGACTGTGCGGTTGGACTGTAGTTCTTCTTGTACCCCTCGGAGTTCGATTTCAATCCTATCGTACATTTCTTCTTGCTTGGTGTCCTGTTTTTCTGCTATTTCTAGCAAAGCATCGTTCAGGGATGCTATGAGGAAGTCGAAGTCATCAGAGGTCAGGACAGTCTGCATCTTGGTCATGGAGGCTTTCGATTTTTTTGGGGAATAAGGTTTCTGAGGCGAACCCTTCCTATTCTTCAGGGGATAAACCTCGTCTCCTTTCTTTTGTTCGACTTCTTTGTCATCTAACTCTTTTCCATCACCTCGTTTCTCTCGTGATATGGAAGCATTATTTATGGATTCACTGTCTAATCCTTGGACTTCTTCAGTCTTCTTTGTCCTGTTAGGTCCAGGTGTATCCTACGCAGTTTCTGGGTTGTCGATGTCAGATATATCTGTGGGTTTTGTGGGGATAAGTAGGTCAGCAGACCATTCCTTAGTAATCTCCTTGAGGTCCTCCTCCCTCATCTTGTATTAGGACTAAAGTTGTTTTGTATGTTCATCAGTGCGTGCTGTAATATAAATGAAATGTCGATCTACGTTGAACTTCATCAAAGGTCGGAACTGGTGTAGAGTTTTTGGAGTCATGCGAGGCTCGGACTAGATGGATCTCTTTAGTTTTTAGTTGTAGGTATGAAAAACAACATGTGACTGCCACTGTTTGTTCATATCGCTTCAATACCAAAGTGTATTGAACTTCATGGCCAGTGGCTCAAATGGCTTGATGTTAGGGAAGGTCGCACCTTCCGGCATCTCCCAGGTGATGAATGTAATAAGGATTAAAAGAATAATAAAATGGAATTCATAACATTTATCTTGTTCTTCTCTGCAGTCGAGTTCCAATAGCCGCCATGGTAACAATAAAGCAGTAGCTTGACACATCGATTCACCTTGTGGTGTCTTCCGAAGAGTGGGATCTTCATGACGTTTAGTAGGGTGGACTGCACGAGGTTATGGGTCCATGTCTAGGGGATTATATTTGAATTATTCCCCTTCGTTTTGGTCAGGTACTTATGTGGGGAGAGCATGTTATAGAATTTTCGGTTGCCGAGGTTGAAGTTGTTGAAATTCAATGCTGCAATCTTGTCTTGGTTTGCGTGAACTGCGCAGATCTGCTTTGGGAGGTTTGCAGTGACCAAAGTGTACTTGAAATATCTATGCATGCTATCTCGATTTATTTCACCACTCAAAGGTGGTATGTAGGTGGGTAATATAGTCGAGATCAATTTGGCATTCACTAGATCATCCCTGCTTGGTTCACTTTTCATCTGATGGCCAGGATGGTCCGGCTCCATGAGTATTCGATGGAGATGCTTGCACTATTCTTGTAGATAAATCATGTACACCTACAGATAATCCTCATTCCGACAAGACTATTTCAGTCATTAGGTTGAGTACTTTTGCCACAGATTCTTTGATTTCGTTGAGCTCCTCAGACATATGCGCTCGGAATTAACTAGATCGGGTTCAGGTCAACTTAGACATTGTAATGGAATAGATGGAAACAATGTTATGATCACTGTGCAAGATTAAACTAGTCTGTGGGCTCAAATTATTGGTTAGTAAACGTGTTCTCGGTGCATGGTGCGATGGGATAAATAAGTAACTCGGCAACACGTCACTTGCAACGGGTATGAAGCCTTCATGAACTCTGTTATGTCCATTATGGCACGGTCCCAATGGTCTGATGGCGAGATTTCTAGTCATAAATGTCTTTCTACCCATTCAGAGCATTGGTCTAATGGCTATATTGTCCCCAATGGCTATATTGCTTGGCCATGGCGAAGTTCCATGTGTCGCTATGCTGATATCCCAACTAGCTCCAATTTTGCAAATTTTCCTTCTACGAGGTTCGTTCTGGATATTTCTGCAACTTTTTGATCTTAGCTCTCTTCTTAATTAGTTTTCTAGCTTTCTTTAAAATGAGCTTCATCTCAGTATTCCTTTTCCCATTTTGATTCTTATCTTCTTTTGACATAGTGACTTCATTGTTGAGATTCTTTCCTAGGATTCAAGGGTAATACTTCTTCTTTATCTGGGATAGGTACTTCAGTCTTATGTGGGTCCTCTAGTATTCTTGCAACTTTGATATCTACATCGCTATTGTTAAATAGTTGTGATATGTTCTCTTGTTCTTCAATCAAGTGTGTGATCCTTTTAGTTATAAGTTCTTTTAACTCTTGCTTCTTCTACTCTAATACTTCTTCTTCTTCCTTCCTTCTCGCTTGACCTCTTTCAATCCAAGGTCTTCCTAGTAACATTTTAAATGGAGCGTTGTCCTCAATAAATTTAATTATCTCAAAATATTCTTATGTTGAAGTTCCATTAACATTCATAGGTATCTGAGCAAGCTTCCCACATAGGGTTATTAGTTTTCCTCTGAATAATCCTATTCCTCCCAATGAAGGAACCATAGCAGGATTTCCTAAAAGTTCCCATGTTCTTTTTTTCATAACATTCACCTGTGTTTCCTCATCTAGAACACAGTCAACGTCGAAGTCTCCTAATATTGCTTCAATACATTCTTTTTCTTTGAAGATCTATGATAATCTAACATGTCGGTGGTCATTTAGGGTTTCTCTCATCTGTAGCAATACTTTCTCTGATTCTTTCTGGGATTCTCCCATAATCTTAGTTTTTGGATCTGCCTTAGGGTTTTCCTGGTTCATATTCATTCTTTCAACTTTAGCAATCATTCTAGGGCAATCCAATACTTCATGGTCCATAGCTTTACAACAAAGACAACTAGGTCTTCTCTCAGGGCATTCCTTAGCAATATGTCCTGGTTTTCTGCAACTGTAATAGAGGGTTAATCCTCTCTTTCTTTTAACTAATCCCCAACCCCTTTTGTACTGCGCACTAGGATTGTAGGAGCTAACCTGCAAAAAATTCTTTCTAGGATCCTGCATCCATTTGTTAGTCGAAATATTATTTCTATGCATAGGTATAACATATATTTCACTATTCTTATTAGATCTACTCATGTCAAACATTCTTTCATCTACCAGTAACCTAGTTTTCGAGCTAGGATGGAATCTATCAAACATACCTAAATCCATGCTTTAGAAACAAAATTTTCCACTTGTCTTACTTCTACAGAGCACAAAGATTTCATATCTAGAACTTTTCACTATTCTTACCTTTATCAGAGCACAAAGTTTGTAGATCTTACATCTTTTCTTCAGATCTAACCTATTTTCTTGGCACAAATCTTCACAAGTCAAGCAGAATGTTGCGCACTAGGGAAACAGATCTATGCACAGAGCTTTCTCAGTTTCAGGTCAAATCTTTGCACAAAGCTTCTTATTCCTTAGTTCCCAATAGTCATAGTTTTAGGTCCCGACAACGGAACCATTTGTTGGCACAGGGGAAAACCCAGGGTTCAATGCTACAACAATGCACCAACAAAACCCTAACTACTGGCCCTTTCGAAAACACCTACAAAGAAGATAAAGTCTCACCCAAGGTAGAGGAAATGGTGGTTGTAGGACTCAGATGTCTTTCACCTTAGTTGGGACACATAACTATGATTCTAGTATTTAAGAGAGCACTCCGTAGTAAACCTTCATCAATATCTAACCAATATCTACTCTGCAGATAGAACAGAGAATCACATCATTCACCCAGATCTAATGTATCTAAGAAATTAGCATAAGTGATTAGATCATATCTAGCAGATTCAAGCAATAAGCAACTTCACAGAGGTTAGATCTAGCATCTAGATTCATCATAAGCACAAAGTATATCAGATCTATCTGTTTATCTATGTCAAGCACTTAGCACATAACACATAAGTACGCCAACACATCGCACAAAGCAGAGCAACACAACATATACGTGGTTCACCCCCACCTTGGGGCTACATCCACCAACTCTTCTTATTTATTAGCTTCTTCAATCATATACATGCACAGATCCACAAAAACCTTACCGCGCATAGGACAGGAGATCTGCGCACCTTGCTAGATCCTCCTTCATTGTGTTATAGCACAAAGCCCTTCATAGTTTGTTACAACCACTTGCACTTAGCTCTGCAAGTCTCTCACAGTATGCAAAAATAATTTGCAAGCCACACTTACACTCAGCACAACATCACATATATGCCTCTTCTCTCTTCCCTTACATCACCGAGACATCTATTTATTATCACAAAATAGGCCTAAGCATGGGTAAACCCATGGGCCGACATTCCCATACCCGTTACATATTCCCAAATCACAAAAAGGACCCAAAAAGTGGCCGATATCCCACGATCTCTGCTTCATATTGCGCTCTGCCTTCAAGAGGATGTTAAAGTAAAAAATGGTCAAACTTGACCATGGATCTCTCAAAACTTGGTCAAGGGCCAACAGGCCCCCAACACATACCTGTGACTTGTCCCAATTCACTTTGATGTAGGAAGTTCTGCTATGAAAGCCTCGAGCTTGGCTCGAGCTTCTTCCACTTGTTACTGTGATATGACCTCTTGTTCAACAAACTCTTGGATGACTGCATTGTTCACAGTTCCTTCCAGACGTTGTTCACCTACACTAACAACCTGCTTGATTTATGTTCCTCGACCTTCAACTTCTGTGAACAATTGATAGGCCTTATATTACACGGGTTGGAGTCTCTGAGTTACTTCCATAACTCTCCTCTGAATAGTGTGAATCCGTTGGTGGGTGGTGTGTTTCTCTTGAGATCTCTGCATTATTTCCATAGCTAACAGTAGCTTCAATTGTTCCTGTATTGTTTCGACTTGATACTTCGCCTCTTGGAGCTGTGATTCCAATGCTCTTAATTTTGGACTCTCAACGAGTCGATCGTATGTCAGGGCACTTCAATCACTCAATTTATTGTATTCCATAGCAAGGGCCTTTAGTCTCTAAACAATGCTCCTGGAAGTTTCTTCTCTTTGATCCTTCACATCCTGTGGGGTCTCGGGCACTGTGCATAGTTCTAAGTTTATGATGTGTTGTTGTAGCTGCTGGATCACTTCTTCAAGTTGTTCTACTTCCAAATAACATTGACAATTCAGTCAAAAAATGTCAAGGCATCCATTCATGAATATGACCCATTTGACATTATTTTTCAGATTTCTAAGAATTATTAGGACGTGATTTCATCGAAATGATGAACTAAGGAATGATCCCAAAATACAAGAATTCTTCTACTGGAAATTTAAAAGAAAGAAATATTTTTTAAAGGGGAATAATCAGAAACAATGTATGGTAGAAAGAGTTTTTGATGAATAAGAGGATGAGAAATCCAAATCTTAAACATGGAAGTAACTTAGTGTATCTGGATCTAACACACAAATGAACAAACATGATCAATAAAGTATTGCAATAAGAGAAGAGTTTAACAAAGTAGCATTATAAACACCTACATAATCCTGTAAGGTAAATGTATAGCTTAGTACCAACACAGGTACTAAAAATATCACCCAGTTGTTGAACCCTACTATTTCTGCCATTGATACTACTCATATAACTTCCATTCTAGGAAGAATGGATTCAACTTATTTAAACTTGATAGTCTTCAATCAATCCATTATTTTGTTATGTTATTGGATAGTTACATCTTTTAGGATACAGCAAAGACATTTGTGAAAAGAATAATTAGAAGGAGAAAGACAACACACCATGAGGACATTACATAGGAAATAATGCAGGTTTGGGATGTTGCACATCTAAAAGATGAATAGTTTTCATAAAAAATTATTGATGCTCTAGGGGCATCTGCTAGGGCAAACAAATGGTCAGTGAGCAGAAAGGGAAAAGAAAAGAGTAGTACAACTACTAGATCAATTGATGTCACATGAGACCATTTGGTCAGAAGAACATCAATCCCAACTGGATCAATGTACACAATTAAATAAAATATCTCTGGATACCATAGAATAGATAAGAACTAAAATAGATGATATCAAGTATGAACTTAACACAAAACTAGTTGTCTGTCTTGAGAAGAAGGAGAAAATGAGAAAAAATCATGAGAACCAAGTGGACACTTTGGTTGTTCAATTAAATGAAATGAAAATCAAAAAGAAAAATTTAGAAACCTTAAGGAAAGAAGCAGTTGAGTTAAATAAAAAATTGACATCTTTGCAAGAACCATTCTATGCCAAACTGTATGAAATCAAAGAACAACATGAACCAGTGCTAAAATTTACTGCATAGTCTCAAACACAGTTTGAGAAATAAAAAGGAAGCTCAAAGGTTATTTAATAGTCCGAAGGCATGGGGAGAAACAAGGACCAATTTACCCAAACATTATTCCAGGTGGACTGAGGAAGAGAAAATACAAAGGCAAGTTTCATTAGACTCTTGGTACATTAATTGTTTGTTCTCACAATATTTGATTAACGAAACTCGTAAAATTTGTTCCGATATGTGGGATCAAGATATAGATATCATCGAGGATTATGAAATCCACCATGTTCATTTTCTCGGTCAATCGGTTCCCCTGTATAATTTTGTTACATAAGTGAGTCGAAAAATAAGCTGACGGGTAGATAGGGTCACAAGGATAGGTTTTTGGAATGTTGATGTTGTCAAAGAACTTATTATTCGACCAACAAAATGCTCAAAGCTATGGACAATTTCTTGTCCAAGTCTAAATCAGGAAATGAAGAGATTGTCAAAAGAATTTACAGGTGTAAGCTTAAGGAATAAATCCTTCACTCAACTCTTGTTTCACTAATATTATAAAAAGATACCTTATGGAAAACTCAAGTGCAAGAGTAAGGAGGAAAAGTGATCAGTAAGAAAGTCGATATTAGCAAGGAGAATATCTCTCCTTAATATCAATTATCAATTCAAGTTGACATCTGAACCTATATGTTGAAACAAAAGTGGAGACAATTCTAAATTTTAGGATCTTTTATTTTCTATTTATTGTAATTATGTAGATAGATATAAGGGGTTGGAAACTTTAGAGACTGGTTATGTACACTATTGTAAACGCCAATTTTGTGGATTTGAAGACATGTAGTGGAAGTATCTATATTGTATTTTAATTGTCTTCGTACTATTATCCAAGCTATCGAAATACACATTTAGCAAGCCATTATTATATTTATTCCAGATTTGTTGATGGAATGAACGTTTACATTCTTTGTTTCTGCATTATTGTTATAATATTTGAAAAAATGATGTGGTTATTCCATTTTGATTGAATTTGATGAGATTGATATTTAATTAAATATGAGCATATAGAAATCAAAATTTCAAATAAATATTTATTTGAATAATTTAATTTCTAATGATGATTTCAACCATTGTTTTGTTTTAGAACTATTTTTGGATGTTAAACAATTTATTCTTCTTCTCATATTTAATCATCATTTTAATTAGAAACAATAGTTAGAGTGCATTTAAAGTTAGTTTCATTTTTCCATAGCTTAGAAGTAGACACCTAATCATAATTGGATTAACCTTTTGGATGATTTCAAATCCCCTTTAGTGGAAATCAAGACCAAATTATAGTGAGGATTACCATCCCAAATGAGTATAAACCTAATTTAGGCCTTGACCGAGAAATTTCTCCATGTTGGCTACCAGGAATTTTTCCAAGAATCAACACCCCCCACTTGAGGAAGATCCATACGTGGGAATTGCAACAGATGGGATGCGTGTGCTAATGCTAGGTATAATCATGGAAGGAAAGGTAGACACAGTTGACATCCCCCAAATGGAGACACCTGATGAAATTGTAGATACGGTGTTGGAGCTATGGCACTGATAAATGGAAGGGAGGACATCATGAAGTTCCTTCCTCAAAAACTTGTCAATGAGCCTACTGGCTTGTCCATATAATATGCGACACTTGGGCATGACATGATATGAGGATGAATAAACAAAGAAAAGGTCTCTTTGAAGGATTCTCCAACCTCGATGAGTAAGTGGTCGTCATAACCAGTCAAAGTTGTTTTAAATCAGGTGGATGAATTTCGTCGACCACATCAACTTATACAAACTCACTCTCCTCGCACATTTTTTCATGTTCATTAAATTCTTGATCACCTACTACTCACCACCTAAGAGGTGGTTGTACCTCCATAATAGGTGTGCGTCCTTATTGTCGATGGGACCATTGAAATGGTTGTTCAACCATAGTGAATAAAATATGTTATATAAACAAAAATAAATATCAACCTACGGCCAACATAGACTTGGAACCGAAATGAACACCCCTAATAAATGTAAACTAACAATAGGAAAACCAAGGGATCAAGGGACCCTCTGAAAACCAAACCTTTGGGGAATGTCAAGTCCCCAAAATATTGGCCAACAAAGGTGAGAGTAATAGTTAATATAACCCTTACATAACAACCATGACTCATGCAAGTTCCCTTTTTTAAGGTGGGTACCCTCTAGGGGAACTAAAATAGGGATTCAACATCTACCCGAGGTACTATGGAAAATTCCCACTCACAAAAAATTCTATAGATACCTAAAAAAAGACACTAAGGTTACCACCTCAAAATTGGTGACCGAGGAAACAGTCGAGGGTCCAAGCACACATATGGGAAAGGAAAATAAGTTTGAAGCCTTGAAAGTGCTACATCACAATCAGGTCTATGAACTTATGAAACCATTGTGCACGTAGTTCACAGCCTGCTGTGCATTCAAGTGCGAACATCCTTCACGATTACCGCAAGCGGAGTATTCATGAGCTGTGAACTCCCCGCAGCCAAGTAAAGGGTGAGGTACGAACTCCTCGTAGCCAAGTGACGGGTGAGGTGCGAACTCCCCACAGTCAACTCTAGCATGAGGTGCGAGAACCATGGTATTTACGGATGCGTGGAAATAAAATCTTGAATTTTGAAAGTTTATATAGTTTGCATGCGTTGGAGCCTTTTTTTTTACGAGCGTAAGTTTTTCATTTTTACTGCGTGGGTGAGTATTCTTGCATGCATGGAGTTGGGAGCATAAGTTTTCATGCCATGATCAAATCGTAGCGTTTTTACATAAAAGTCTTTATATATGAGTCTTTATATGAGCATTAATTTTTAAGACGTAAAGGTGGAGTTATAAATTTTATTAAAGGAAATTTATGATAGTTTCATAAGAGGAAAAAGCGGAGTTATATATGAGAAAGTAAAGTGGAGTTATATATTTTTTCTCATTTAATTAATTCTTACTTTCTCTTTAAAAAGGTGGAGTTATATGTTGGTTATTTTTTATATATCAAGAGGGAGTTATAAGTTTTTTTTTTAGAAAGTGGATATTTTAGATATTAATATGCATGCATGATTTAAGCTGAGAATAGAGATAGATTTGGATCAGTGGATCCAAAGGCAGAGACACGGACTTCTCAGCACAGGAGAAAACTCAAAAAAAAGTTGCATATCCTTGGTGATTCACTTACAGAGAATATCTTGCAGCGATGGCGAATCCACTGGAAGAGACCTACCTTAACGAAGCCAACAAGTTAGATGGCTCAAACTTCATTAACTGGAAATTCAAGATGTAGACACTCATGGAGGGCTATTGTGTCTGGAACATTGTGAAGGGAACTGAACTGAAACCTGATGCGGTTGCAGGTGCGACAGCAGCACAAATCCAAGAGTGGGAGAACCACGAAAACAAGGTAAAGGTATTGTTGTGCATGTCAGTTAAAGATAGCATAATTCCACATATTAGAGATGCTACAACTTCTGCTACAACATGGACAACTCTTAAAGCATTGTATGAAACTAGCAACACAAATCGCCTTTTGTTCCTGAAAACTAAATTGCTAGGCATTAAGATGGATGGAAATGAATCTGTTAGTTCATTTTTGGGTCGCATTAAAGAGGTGAAAGACAAGTTAGTAAATATAGGGGAAATTGTTTCCAATACTGATCTAGTGACTATTACCTTAAATGGTATGCTAGAAGACCATCATATGTTCATAACAGGTCTTGCAGCAAGGGAGAAACCTCCTACGTTTGAAGAATTGACAGGTATTTTTCTGCAAGAGGAAGAGAGGCACACGAATCTGAAGCCTCCGAGTAAAGATTTGGCACTGTGGTCAAATAATAGATCTACGAGAGGGAGATCAAGAGTAAGAGGCATAGGATCTAGTTCATGGCAGAGAGGCGGTTCATGGCAGAGAGGCAGTTCATCACAAAGAAGACAATCTCCAAATCAAGGTATGCAATCTGATAAGAATGAGTCAAAGAGTTGTTTTTATTGTGGTCGACCTGGACATATGGTTAAATACTTTCATAAGAAGAAAAGTGATGAGGCTAGGAATAAACCTAGAACACATTCAAGTCATTATGCAGAAAAATCTTCAAATCAAGATCACAGATTATTTATTGCTAGTGCTGATATTGATGAACCCCCGAATTTTTAATCCTGGGATCTTAGCTTGTTTGTGTCTAACGATGCTTTATCTACTGACATAGATGATTCTGATGCCTGGTTTGTGGATTCTGGAGCATTAGTACATATGACTTGTAATAAAAATTGGTAAGCTAATTTTAAAGAAACACATAATGGTCCCAACATATATCTTGGAGATGACCGCGCTCATTAGATCAAGGGATATGGAGACATTCATATGACATTGTCGAATGGTACTGTTCGTCACGTTTACAATGTGGTGTATGTGCCAGGAATAAAGAAAAATTTGATCTCTGTGTCCACCATTACAGATCAGAACTTGAAGGTTGAATTCTACAAGAATTATTGCATAGTGAAGGATCTGTTGGACCACTTCTGAACTGTTGCAACGGGTGTATGTAATTTCCCCCACCTCTTAGAGAGGTGAGGAGGAGACTCAGTGGCCTGGGCACCCCCACTAGGTCATAATCTCACACTGAAGGGGGGGAAAGTCAAGAAGTTAAAAGTTATATTTTGAAGTTGACTTAAGAAAGGGAAAGAATAAAGGAGTAATAGATAACTCAACAGAAGAATAGAAGATTAACCCTGGGAGTTAACCTAACTCAACAAAGAATTAGAAGGAAAAGTATAAGTAAGAGGCTGGGGTGCACCTATTATTCATTCTGGTTTTGGATTAGCATTTTCTATTGCTCTTGAGCATTCAGTTTGGGGGTTTTGTTGTACAAAACCTTGGGAGCAACTCAGTGGTGAAATATCCACTCACCTTGTTCCACAGCTTGGTCTCGGGGATGAAAGACTCCTCCACACCATTCTAGTCTCAGGGCCAGTTTATCGAGGGA
>ML806972.1:49153-66161 GCA_009831015.1 Picea engelmannii | reverse complement strand
CCTTAAACGTTATTGGATATAAAATTTAACATGTTCCATGGTTGAGGAATCCTTCCAAGATGAAAGACATCATTCTCTATCGCCTTTATGGTGAAAAGGATAATTCTAAGTTTAAATTAAGTTGGGTTGTCATGACTCACCAAGTTCTCAAATAAGGAGTATTTAATTGGGCTCACGTCCTCTCTGCTAACATCAAGCAAGAGGTTCAAAAATATCAAGAAGCACCTTCAAGGTAATTCTTTGTATTATTTATGTTTGGTTATTTAACTGATGTTGTCTATGCGGTCACACATTTTCCTCTGCTAGCCTAGAATTGGTCTCCTTTTGAAGAGGTATTCCACATATGCTTTTCTAAATGTGGGAATTACCTATAAAAAAATATTCTATGATATATGTAGTTATTTCATGATTCCCTTGTAGCTTATTTTGAATAATCAACTAGCCCTAAGATTCACTCAAGAGGCCATTAACACTCTTAAAAAATTAGGTGATTGGTTTATTGATGAGTTATTCTCCTACATAAGAATATATGGGTGTGAAGGGGATCCCTATTCTACCTATATATGTTCCAGACAGACTCTCTCTTAGAGAGATAGCATACCAAACCATTAATGTTGGCATTGTTTCCTTTTTTGCCAAGAAGTCATAAAAGACAATGGCCTTCCTTCCCAATTTCATTAGGAATATTTTTTTTTTCAAATGCAAAGTGTTGGCATAGGGGCAGAACCAGGGTTCAATGCCACAACAACACTCCAAAAAAACTATAACTACCAGCCCTTTCGGCAACACCTGTGAAGCATATGAAGTCTCACCCGAGGTAGAGGAAGGGGTCGTTGCAGGACTCAGATGTCTGCAACCTTAGCTGGGACACAGATCTGTGATTTTAGTATTTAATAGAGAAATCAACAGTAAACCTTTGTCAATATCTAACCAATATCTACTCCGCAGATAGAATAGTGCATCATAGCATTCACCCATATCTAATGTATCTAATCACTTAGCATAAGGAATTATATCAGATCTAGCATATTCAAGCACTAAACAAGTTCACATAGGTCATATCTATCATCCAAATTCATCATAAGCACAAAGTATAATAGATATATCTATTTATCTATGTCAAGCACTTAGCATATAACACATAAGTACACCAACACTTCACACAAAGCAGAGAAACACAACATATATGTGGTTCACCCCCACCCTAGGGCTACATCCACCAACTCTTCTTCTTTATTATTTTCTTCAATCAAATACATGTAGAGAGCCACAAAAACCTTACCCCACATAGAACAGGAGATATGCGCACCTTGCTAGATCCTCTTTCCTTGCGTTACAACACAAATCCCTTCACAGTATTTACAACCACTTTCACTTAGCTCTGCAAGTCTCTCACAGTAGGCACAAAGAATTTACAAGCCACACTTTCACTTAGCACAACATCACATAGATGCCTCTTCTCTCTCCCCTTACATCGCCTAGACATCTATTTATATATTAAAACATAGGCCTAAGCATGTGTAAACCCATGGATCAACATTACTATACGTGTTACATATTCCCAAATCCCAAAAAGGACCCAAAAAGAGGTCGAGATCCCGTGATCTCTGCTTCGTCTTGTGCTCCACCTTCGACAGGCTGTCGAAATCCAAAATGGTCAAACTTGACCAAGAATCTTTCAAAACTTGGTTGAGGGCCAACACGCCCCCAAAACTCACCTGTGCCTCATCCTGAGATACTCTGATGTAGAAAGTTTTTCCTCGAAATCCTTGATCTTGGATCGATCTGCTTCAACTTGTTGTTGTGCTATGACCTCTTGTTCAACAAACTCTTGGATGACTGCATCGTTCATAGGTCCTTCCAGGCGTTTTTCAATTGCAGTAACAACCTGCTCGAGTTCTGGTCCTTGGCCTTCAACTTCTGTGAACAATTGGTAGTCCTTATCTTGCAAGGGTTGGAGCCTCTAAGTTACTTCCACAACTCTACTTTGAATAGCATGAATATTCTATTGGGTAGTGCATTGCTCTTGAGATCTCTTCATTCTTTCTACAATTGACAAGAGCTTCAACTGTGCCTATATCATTTCATCTTGATACTTCACCTCTTGGAGCTGCGACTCCAGTTCTCTTAATTCTGGACTCTCTACGAGTCACTCATATGTCAAGGCACTATGATAACTCAACTACATGCATTCCATAGGAAGGGCCTTTATTCTCTCAACTGCGCTCCTGACAGTTGCTTCTCTTTGGTCCTTCACATCCTGTGGGGTCTCGGGCACTGTGTGTAGTTCTAAGTCTGCATTGTGTTGTTGTAGTTGTTGGATCACTTCTTCAAGCTGTTCTACTTGCTGTGTAACTCAATCTTCTGCCTTTATATATACGACTGACACAGAGTGAAGTTCTTTGTTGACCACTTCCTTTACTTCGAGTTTCTCAGTGAGCAACTATTCTTTTCCTTGTTGTATCCTTGTTTTCATTCAACTTCACTTGGAGGGAAATCTTTACCTGTTCTGCAGCTCGACGTTGTTCAACAAGTACTCCTTATACTTCCGTCAAAGCCTGGGTGGCTTGTTCTGTTTCCACTTGTTCTCGTCGAAGGTGAGCTTTGACTGTATCAATTAATCGATGGAGTTGGGTTGGATCATATCCCAGCTCTGGTGTTCCCAATGGCATAGGCATATTGGAGACTGCGCGGTTGTACTATAGTTCCTGTTGTACCCCTCAGAGTTCGATTTCAATCCTATCGTACATTTCTTCTTGCTTGGTCTCCTTTTTTTCTGCTATTTCTAGCGAAGCATTGTTCAGGGCTTCTATGAGGAAGTCAAATTCATCAGAGGTCAGGACAGTCTGCATCTTGGTCATGCAGGCTTTCGATTTTTTCCGGGAAGAAGGTTTCGACGGTGAACCCTTCCTATTCTTTAGGGGATACACCTCGTCTCCTTGCTTCTGTTCGACTTCTTTGTCATCTAATTCTTTGCCATCACCTCCTTCCTCTCGTGATATGGAATCAGTATTTATGGATGTACATTCTAATCCTTGGACTTCTTCAGTCTTCTTCGTCGTGCTAGGTCCAGGTGTATCCTACGCAGTTTCTGGGTTGTCGATGTTGGATATATCTGCGGGTTTTGTGGGGATAAGTAGGTTAGCGGACCATTCCTTAGTAATCTCCTCAAGGTCCTCCTCCCTCATCTTGTAGTAGGACTGGATTTTTTTCTTATGTTCATCAGTGCACGATGTAATATAAATGAAATTTCGATCTACGTTGAACTTCATCAAAGGTCGGAACTGGTGTAGAGTTTTTGGAGTCATGCGAGGCTCATACTAGATGGATCTCTTCAGTTTTTAGTAGTAGGTACGAAAAACAACATTTGACTGCCACTATTTGTTCATATCGCTTGAATACCAAAGTGTACTGAACTTCACGGCCAGCGGCTCAAATGGCTCGATGTCAGGGAAGGTCTCACCTTCTGGCATCTCCCAGGTGATGAATGTGATAAGGATTAAAAGAATACTAAAATGAAATTCATAACATTTATCTTGTTCTTCTCTGCAGTCGAGTTCCAACTGATTCACCAGGTACTTCACATAGTTCATCTGAAGGCCTTCCATGCACTTCCCTGTGAGGTCAACTACAAATTTGGTGACTTGGGTAGGTCGATTATTTCTTACTAAATTCCCTACAATCAACTGAAAAGAGAGGCACACTGCACCACTCTAGATATAATCTACCTTGTAGCCTCACATCCCTTTCTCGATATCCCAGTAGGTGTCCTTGATCCTCTGTGCTAGAGCGCGATCCATGGCTTTTCCTAGATAAAAATCATGTGGATCAGGTCCCTCCATACTCAACCCTATGATTTAATTGATCAGTGTTGGATCAATTGTGATACAACAGTATAGCCAGAAATAGCTTCCATGGTAACAATAAAGTAGTAACTTGACACATGGATTCACCTCTTGGTGTCTTCCGAAGAGTGGGATCTTCATGACGTTTAGTGGGGTGGACTGCACGAGGTTATGGGTTCACGTCTAGGGGATTATATTTGAATTCTTCCCCTTCGTTTTGGTCAGGTACTTATGTGGGGCGAGCATGTTATAGAATTTTCGGTTGCCAAGGTTGAATTTGTTGAAATTCAACGCTGCAATCTTGTCTTGGTTTGCGTGAACTGCGCAGATCCTCTTTGCGAGGTTCGCGGTGACCAAGGTGTACTTGAAATACCTGGGCACGCTATCTCGATTTATTTCACTGCTCAAAGGTGGTATGTAGGTGGGTAATATAGTCGATATCAATTTGGCATTTGCTAGATCATCCCTGTGCTTGGTTCGCTTTTCATCTGATGGTCAAGATGGTCCGGCTCCATGAGTATTTGATGGAGATGCTTGCACTGTTCTTGTGGATGAATCCTGTACACCTACAGATAATCCTCACTCTGACATGACTCTTTCAGTCATCAGGTTGAGTACTTTTCTCATAGATTCTTTGACTGCGTTGAGCTCCTCAGACATATGCGCTCGGGATTAACTAGATCAAGTTCAAGTCAACTTAGACATTGTAATGGAATAGATGGCAACAATTTTATGATCACTGTGCAAGATTAAATTAGTCTGTGGGCTCAAATTATTGGTTAGTAAAAGTGTTCTTGGTGCATGGTGTGACGGGCTAAATAATTCACTCGGAAACGGGTCACCTGCAACAGTTATGAAGCCTTCATGAACTCTGTTATGTCTGTTATGGCGCGGTCCCAACAGTCTGATGGAGAGATTTCTGGTCATAAATGTCTTTCTACCCATTCGGAGCATTGGTCTAATGGTTATAATGTCCCCAATGGCTATATTGCTTGGCCATGGTAAAGTTCCATGTGTCACTATGATGATATCCCAACGAAGCTCCAATTTTGCAAATTTTCCTTCTACGAGGTTCGTTCTGGATCTTTTTGCAACTTTTTGATCTTAGCTCTCTTCTTAATTAGTTTTCTAGATTTCTTTCCAGTGAACTTCGTCTCAGTATTCCTTTTCCCATTTTGACTCTTATCTTCTTTTGACATAGTGACTTCGCGCTGTTGAGATTCTTTCCTAGGATTCAAGAGTAATACTTCTTCTTTATCTAGGATAGGTATTTCAGTCTTATGTGGGTCCTCTAGTATTCTTGCAACTTTGATATCTACATCACTATTGTTAAATAGTTGTGATATGTTCTCTTGTTCTTCAATCAAGTGTGTGATCCTTTTAGTTATAAATTCTTTTAACTCTTGCTTCTTCTGCTCTAATACTTCTTCTTCTTCTTCTTCCTTCTTGCTTGATCTCTTTCAATCCAAGGTCTTCCTAGTAACATTGTAAATGGAGCGTTGTCCTCAATAAATTTAATTATCTCAAAATATTCTTATGTCGAAGTTCCATTGACATTCATAGGTATCTGAGCAAGCTTCCCACATAGGGTTATCAGTTTTCCTCTAAATAATCCTATTCCTCCCATTGAAGGACCCATAGCAGGATTTCCTAAAAGTTCCCATGTTCTTTCTGTCATAACATTCACTTGTGCTTCCTCATCGAGAATGCAGTCAATGTCGAAGTCTCCTAATATTTCTTCAAACCATTCTTTTTCTTTGAATATCTATGATAATCTAACATGTCGGTGGTCATTCAGGGTTTCTCTCATCTGTAGCAATACTTTCTTTGATTCTTTTTTGGATTCTCCCATAGTCTTAGTTTTTGGATCTACCTTAGGGTTTTCCTGGTTCATATTCATTCTTTCAACTTTAGCAATCATTCTAGGGCAATCCAATACTTCATGGTCCATAGCTTTACAACAAAGACAACTAGGTCTTCTCTCAGGGCATTCCTTAGCAATATGTCCTGGTTTTCTGCAACTGTAACAAACGATTAATCCTCTCTTTCTTTTAACTAATCCCCAACCCCTTTTGTACTGCGCGCTAGGATCATAGGAGCTAACCTGCAAAAAAATCTTTCTAGGATCCTGCATCCATTTGTTAGTCGAAATATTATTTATATGCATAGGTATAACATATATTTCACTATTCTTATTAGATTTACTCATTTGAAACCTTCTTTCATCTACCGGTAACCTAGTTTTCGAGCTACGATGGAATCTATCAAACATACCTAGATCCATGCTTTAGAAAGAAAAAATTCCATTTGTCTTACTTCTACAGAGCACAAAGATTTCATATCTATAACTTTTCACTATTCTTAACTTTATCAGAGCACCAAGTTTGCAGATCTTACCTCTTTTCTTAAGATCTAACCTATTTTCTTGGCACAAAGCTTTACAAGTCAAGCAGAATGTTGCCCACTAGGGAAACAGATCTACGCACAGAGCTTTCTCAGTTTCAGGTCAAATCTCTCCACAAAGCTTCTTCTTCCTTAGTTCCCAACAATCATAGTTTTAGGTCCCAACAACGGAACCATTTTTTGGCACAGGGGAAAACCCAGGGTTCAACGCTACAACAACGCACCAACAAAACCCTAACTACTGGCCCTTTCGAAAACACCTACGAAGAAGATAAAGTCTCAACCGAGGTAGAGGAAAGGGTGGTTGCAGGACTCACCTGTCTTTCACCTTAGTTGGGACAAATAACTATTATTCTAGTATTTAAGAGAGCACTCAGTAGTAAACCTTCATCGATATCTAACCAATATCTACTCCGCAGATAGAACATAGAATCACATCATTCACCCAGATCTAATGTATCTAAGAAATTAGCATAAGGGATTAGATCATATCTAGCAGATTCAATCAATAAGCAAGTTCACATAGGTTATATCTAGCATCCAGATTCATCATAAGAACAAAGTATATCAGATCTATCTATTTATCTATCCCAAGCACTTAGCACATAACGCATAAGTACACCAACACATCGCACAAAGCAGAGAGACACAACATATACGTGGTTCACTCCCACCTTGGGGCTACATCCACCAACTCTTCTTATTTATTACCTTCTTCAATCATATACATGCATAGATCCACAAAAACATTACCTCGCATAGGACAGGAGATCTGCGCACCTTGCTAGATCCTCCTTCATTGCGCTATAGCACAAAGCCCTTCATAGTCTGTTACAACCACTTGCACTTAGCTCTGCAAGTCTCTCACAATATGAAAAAGGAATTTGCAAGCCACACTTGCACTTAGCACAACATCACATATATGCCTCTTCTCTCTCCCCTTACATCACCCAAACATCTATTTATATATGACAAAATAGGCCTAAGCATGGGTAAACCCATGGGCCGACATTCCCATACCTGGTACATATTCCCAAATCCCAAAAAGGACCCAAAAAGGGGTCGATATCCAACGATCTCTGCCTCATATTGTGCTCTGCCTTCAACAGGATGTTAAAGTCCAAAATAGTCAAACTTGAAGATGATACATTTGACATTATTTTTCAAATTTCTAAGAATTATTAGGACGTGATTTCATCGAAATGATGAACTAAGGAATGATCCCAAAATACAAGAATTCTTCTACTCGAAATTTAAAATAAAGAAATCTTTCTTAAATGGGAATAATAAAAAACAATGTATGGTAGAAATAGATCTTGATGAATAAGAGGATGAGAAATCCAAATCTTAAACATGGAAGTAACTTAGTGTATCTGCATCTAACAAAAAAATGAACAAACATGATCAATAAAGTATTGCAATAGGAGAAGAGTTTAACAAAGTAGCATTATAAACACCTACATAATCCTCTAAGGTAAATGTAGAGCTTAGTACCAACACAGGTACTGAAAATATCACTCAGTTGTTGAACCCTACTATTTCTTCCATTGATACTACTCATATAACTTCCATTCTAGGAAGAATGGATTCAACTTCTTTTAACCTTGATAGTCTTCAATCAATCCAATATTTTGTTATGTTATTGGATAGTTACATCTTTTAGGAGACAACAAATACCTTTGCGAAAAGAAGAATTAGAAGGAGAAAGACAACACACCATGAGGACATTACATAGGAAATAATGCAGGTTTGGGATGTTGCACATCTAAAAGATGAATAGTTTTCATAAGAAATTATAGATGCTCTAGGGGCATCTGCTAGTGCAAACAAATGGTTAGTTAGAAGAAAGGGAAAATGAAAGATTAGTAGAACTACTAGATCAATTGATGTCACATGAGACCATTTGGTCAGAAGAACATCAAACCCAGTTGGATCAATGTACAAAAGTAAATAAAATATCTCTGGACACCATAGAATAGATAAGAACTAAAATAGATGATATCAAGTCTGAACATAACACAAAACTAGTTGTTTCTCTTGAGTAGAAGGAGAAAATGAGAAAAAATCATGAGAACCAAGTGGACACTTTGGTTGTTCAATTAAATGAAATGAAAATCAAAATGAAAAATTTAGAAACCTTAAGGAAAGAAGCAGTTGAGTTAAATAACAAATTGACATCTTTTCAAGAACCATTCTATGCCAAACTGTATGAAATCAAAGAACAACATGAACCAGTGCTAAAATTTACTGCATAGTCTCAAACACAGTTTGAGAAATAAAAAGGAAGCTCAAAGGTCATTTGATAGTCTGAAGGCATGGGGAGCAACAAGGACCAATTTACCCAAACATTATTCCAGGTGGACTGAGGAAGAGAAAATACACGAGAAAGTTTCATTAGACTCTTGGCACATTAATTGTTTGTTCTCACAAGATTTGATTAACGAAACTCGTAAAACTTATTTTGATATGTGGGATCAAGATCTAGATATCATCGAGGATTATGAAATGCATCATGTTCATTTTCTCGGTCAATCAGTTCCCCTGTATAATTTCGTTACATACGTGAGTCAAAAAATAAGTTGATGGGTAGATAGGGTCACAAGGATAAGTTTTTGGAATGTTGATGTTGTCAAAGAACTTATTATTCGACCAACAAAATGCTCAAAGCTATGGACAATTTCTTGTCCAAGTCTAAATCAGGAAATGAAGAAATTGTCAAAAGAATTTACTGGTGTAAGCTTAAGGAATAAATCCCTCACTCACCTCTTGTTTCACTTATATTAGAAAAAGTTACCTTATGGAAGACTCAAGTGCAAGAGTAAGGAGGAAAAGTGATCAGTGAGGAAGTCAATACTAGAAAGGAGAATATCTCTCCTTAATATCAATTATCAATTCAAGTTGACATCTGAACCTATATGTTGAAACAAAAGTGGAGACAATTCTAAATTTTAGGATCTTTTATTTTCTATTTATTGTAATTATGTAGATAAATATAAGGGGTTGGAAACTTTAGAGACTCGTTAAGTACACTATTGTAAACGCCAATTTTGTGGATTTGAAGACATGTAGTGAAAGTATCTATATTGTATTTTAATTGTCTTGGTACTATTATCCAAGCTACCGAAATACACATTTTGCAAGCCATTATTATATTTATTCCAGATTTGTTGATGGAATGAACGTTTACATTCTTTGTTTCTGCATTATTGTTATAATATTTGAAAAAATGATGTGGTTCTTCCATTTTGATTGAATTTGATGAGATTGATATTTAATTAAATATGAGCATATAGAAATCAAAATTTCAAATAAATATTTATTTGAATAATTTAATTTCAAATGATGGTTTCAACCATTGTTTTGTTTTAGAATTATTTTTGAATGTTAAACAATTTATTCTTCTTCTCATATTTAATCATCATTTTAATTAGAAACAATAGTTAGAGTGCATTTAAGGTTAGTTTCATTTTACCATAGCTTAGAAGTAGACACCTAATCATAATTGGATTAACCTTTTGGTTGATTTCAAATCCCCTTTAGTGGCAATCGAGACCAAATTATAGTGAGGATTACCATCCCAAATGAGTATAAACCTAATTCGGGCCTTGATCGAGCAATTTCTCCATGTTGGCTGCCAAGGATTTTTCCAAATATCAACATCCCCCACTTGAGGAAGATTCATATGTGGGAATTGCAACAGATGGGATGGGTGTGCTAATGTTAGGTATAATCATGGAAGGAAAGGTAGACACAGTTAACATCCCCCAAATGGAGACACCTGATGAAACTATAAATATGGTGTTGGAGCTATGGCACTGATAAATGGAAGGGAGGACATCATGAAGGTCCGTCCTCAAAAACTTGTCAATGAGCCTACTGGCTTGTCCATACAAGATGCGACACTTGGGTGTGACATGATATGAGGATGACTAAACAAAGAAAAGGTCTCTTTGAAGGATTCCCCAACCTCGATGAGTAAGCGGTCGTCATAACCAGTCAAAGGAGTTTTAAATCAGGTGGATGACTTTCGTCGACCATATCAACTTATACAACTCACTCTCCTCGCACATTTTTTTATGTTCATTAAATTCTTGATCATCTACTACTCACCACTTAAGATGTGGTTGTACCTCCATAATAGGTGTGTGTCCTTATTGTCAATGGGACCATTGAAATGGTTGTTCAACCATAGTGAATAAAATATGTTATATAACCAAAAATAAATATCAACCTACGACCAACATAGAATTATAACCGAAATGAACACCCCTAATAAATGTAAGCTAACAACAAGAAAACCAAGGGATCAAGGGGCCTTCTGAAAACCAAACCTCTTGGGGATGTCAAGTCCCCAAAATATTGGCCAACAAAGGTGAGAGTAATAGTTAATATAACCCTTACATAACAACCATGACTCATGCAAGTTCCCTTTTTTAAGGTGGGTACCCTCTAGGGTAACTAAAACAGGGATTCAACGTCTACCCGAGGTACTATGGAAAATTCCCACTGACGAAAAATTCTATAGATACCTAAAACAACACACTAAGGTTACCACCTCAAAATCGGTGACCGGGGAAACAGTCGAGGGTCCAAGCACACATATGGGAAAGGAAAATAAGTTTGAAGACTTGAAAGTATTACATCACAAAGAGGTGTGTGAACTTATGAAGGCATTGTGCACGTAGTTCGCAGCCTGCTATGCATTCAAGTGCGAACATCCTTCACGATTCCCAGAACCGGAGTATTCGTGAAGTGCGAACTCCCCGCAGCCAAGTAAAGGGTGAAGTGCAAGCTCCCCGTAGCCAAGTGAAGGGTGAGGTGCGAACTCCCTGTAGTTAAATCTAGCGTGAGGTGCGAGAACCATGGTATTTACGCATGCGTGGAAAGCAAATCTTGAATTTTGAAAGTTTATATAGTTTGCATGCGTTGGAGACTTTTTTTTTACGAGCGTAAGTTTTTCATTTTTAATATGTGGGTGAGTATTCTTGCATGCATGGATTTTAGAGCGTAAGTTTGCATTCCGTGAGAAAATCGTGAAGTTTTTATATAAAAGTCTTTATATATGAGTCTTTATATGAGCTTTAATTTTTAAGAGGTAAAGGTGGAGTTATAAAGTTTATTAAAGGAACTTTATGATAGTTTCATAAGAGGAAAAAGGTGAGTTATATATGAGAAAGTAAAGTGGAGTTATATATTTTTTCTCATTTAATTACTTCTTACTTTCTCTTTAAAAAGGTGGAGTTATATGTTGGTTATTTTTATATATAAAGAGGGAGTTATAAGTTTTTTTTAAAAGTGGATATTTTGGATATTAAGATGCATGGATGATTTAAACTGAGAAAAGAGATAGATTTGGATCAGTGGATCCAAAGGTAGAGGGACAGACTGCTCAGCACAGGAGAAAACTCAAGAAAAAGTTGCATATCCTTGGTGATTCACTTACAGAGAATATCTTGCAGTGATGGTGAATCCAGTGGCAGGGACTTACCTTAACAAAGCCAACAATTTAGATGGCTCAAACTTCATTAACTAGAAATTCAAGATGCAGACACTCATAGAGGGCTATGGTGTCTATAACATTGCGAAGAGAACTGAACTGAAACTTGATGCGGCTGCAGGTGTGACAGCAGCACAGATTGAAGACTGGGAGAAGCGCAAAAACAAGGCAAAGGTATTGTTGCTCATGTCAGTTAAAGATAGCATAATTCCACATATTAGAGATGCTACAACTTCTGTTGCAACATGGACAGCTCTTAGAGAATTGTATGAAGCTAGCAACACAAATCGCATTTTGTTCCTGAAAACTAAATTGCTAGGCATTGAGATGGATGGAAATGAATATGTTAGTTCATTTTTGGGTCGCATTAAAGAGGTGAAAGACAAGTTAGTAAATATAGGGGAAATTGTTTCCAATACTGATCTACTGACTATTACCTTAAATGGTATGCTAGAATACTATCATATGTTCATAATAGGTCTTGCAGCAAGGGAGAAACCTCCTACGTTTGAAGAATTGACAGGTATTTTGCTGCAAGAGGAAGAGAGGCGCGGGAATCTGAAGCCTCCGAGTAAAGATTTGACACTGTGGTCAAATAATATATCTGCGAGAGGGAGATCAAGAGTAAGAGGCAGAGGAGGCAATTCATAGGAGAGAGGTTGTTCATGGCAGAGAGGCAGTTCATCGCAGATAAGACAATCTCCAAATCAAGGTATGCAATCTAATAGGAATGAGTCAAAGAGTTGTTTTTATTGTGGTCAACCTGGACATATGGTTAAATACTGTCATAAGAAGAAAAGTGATGAGGCTAGGGATAAACCTAGAACACATTTAGGTCATTATGCAGAAAAATCTTCAAATCAAGATAAGAGATTATTTATTGCTAGTGATGATATTGATGAACCCCCGAATTTTGACTCACAGGATCTTAGGCTGTTTGTGTCTAACGCTGCTTTATCTGCTCACACAGATGATTCTGATGACTAGATTGTGGATTCCAGAGCATCAATACATATGAATTGTAATAAAAATTGGTATGCTAATTTTAAGGAAACACATAATGGTGCCAACATATATCTTAGAGATGACCGCGCTCATCAGATCAAAGGATATGGAGACATTCTTGTGACATTGCCGAATGGTACTGTTTGTCACATTCGCAATGTGGTGTATGTGCTAGGAATAAAGAAAAATTTGATCTTTGTGTCCACCATTATAGATCAAAACTTGAAGGTTGAATTCTTCAAGAATTATTGCATAGTGAAGGATTTGCTGGACCACTTCCGAACTGTTGCAATGGGTGTCAGAGTAGGAGGTCTATACAAACTTGATGTTACCAGCAAATCACATCATGCACTCACTTCTGCCACTATGCCAACAAAGATTCTTTGGCATCAAAGGTATGGACACATCAATCATCCTAATTTATTGTTATTAAAGAAAAAGAATAGGGTTGAAGGACTTCCCATGTTAAAGAATGAGAAGCTTGCTTGTGATGGATGTGCATTACGAAAAATGCATAGAGATGAATTCCCCTCTAATCCTGATAAGAAAAAGAGAGATGTGTTAGATCTTGTGGATACTGATGTTTGTGGGCCTATGCAAACTAGATCTTTAGGAGGTGCATTTTACTTTCTGTTATTTATTCATGATTGCATGAGATACACATGGATTTACTTCCTTAGACAAAAAAGTGATGTTTTCGAGTACTTTAAGGAATTTAGAACCATGGTGGAAAAGAGGATAGGAAAATCCATCAAAATCCTCCGTTCAGATCAAGGGGGAGAGTATAAATCAGGGGACTTCAACAAATATTGCAAAGAGAATGGAATAGTATAGTAGTTTACAGTACCTCACACTCCACAGCAAAAAAGAGTCACCAAAAGGAAAAACAGAACTCTGGCCGAGTGTCCACACAGTATGATGAAAGGTAAAAATATCTCAAATGCATTTTGGGTTGAAGCCATAAATACTGTAGTTTATTTAAAGAATAGAAGTCCAACAAGGTGTCTTGATAGTGTTACTCCTTTCGAAGCCTTCTATGGTTCCAAACCTAGAGTTAATAATTTGAAAGTATTTGGGTGTAAATCTTTTGCACATATTCCAAAGGAGAATAGGAGGAAATTGGATGCTAAAAATCCTAAATGTATTTTCATTGGGTACTGTTATGAATTTAAAGCATACAAATTCTTTGATCCTGCTACTCACAAAGTATTTGCAAGTAGAGATGTACTTTTCCATGAGCAGGAAGGAGGAAATCATGATGACAATAGTCATGAGGAATGGCAGAGACTTCTTGATGAAGGAGTTAAAGAAGAGCAGCAGCCCACACAACAACAACCATCCCCGCAGCGACAACAACAGTCATCCCCGCAATGACAGTAGCATTCATCCCCGTAGCAACAACAACAACCATCCCCGCAGCGACAGCAATAGCAGCAACAAGAAGGACTCAGTGATATGGACAATTCTAGCAGTCACAATTCACCTACAGGTGAAGCTAGATCTTCACAAAGTGGGGAGGAAGATAATCAGTTGAGAAGATCTTCAAGACAGATTCGACTTCATGAAAGGTATAAAGACTATGCCCTAATGAGTAGCATTTCAAGTGTTATAGAACCCATGAATTTTGATGAAGCTAATGAACATGATGAATGGTGAAATGCAATCGAGGAAGAATATGAATCTATAATGAAAAAAAATACTTGGGAATTGACTGAATTGCATAAACATAAGAAGCCCATTTGATGCAAATGGATATACAAACCCAAGTTTAAATCAGATGGTAGTATAGATAAGTATAAGGCTAGACTGGTTGCAAAGGGGTATTCACAAGCAAAAGGTATTGATTATGCTGAAACATTTGCACCAGTAGCTAAATTGAATACTATTATAATGTTAATCGCTTTAGCTACAAAGTATCATTGGAAGTTGCATTAGTTAGATATTAAATCTGCATTTTTGAATGGTGAGTTAAAGGAAGAGGTTTACCTTACTGAACCTGAAGGGTTTGTTGAAAAGGGGCAAGAACACTTAGTGTGTAAGTTAAAGAAAGCATTGTATGGACTAAAACAGGCACCTAGGTCACGGTATGAGAAGATAGACTCTTTCTTTCTTCAACAAGGTTTTATGAGGAGCAAAAGTGATCCAAATCTGTATACCAAATTTGATGAACATGGGTATATAGTATTCATTTCATTATATGTTGATGATTTAATAATTACAAGAAATGCAGATAAGTTAATTGATGAAATCAAGGAGCAGTTATCAAAGGTATCTGAAGAAATCAAGGAGCAGTTATCAAAGGTATCTGAAATGAAAGATCTTAGTGAGTTACATTACTGCCTAGGTCTTGAAGTTTGGAGAAATGTAGGCAAAACTTTTGTTTGTCAGAGTAAGTATATCAGAGAAATACTTAAGAGATTTAAAATGGATCACTGTAAGTCTTATACTGTTCCCATGCAGTAGAATGCGAAACTTTCTTGTGATAACGGTTCGAAGGAGGTGAATGGCACTGTGTATAGATAGATGGTGGGTAGTCTGAATTATCTCACCACAACGAGACCTCATATTTCATATTCTGTGAGTGTGTTAAGTCAGTTCATGGCGAAACCTCATGAAAGCTGTTGGAATGAAGCAAAGGCAGTACTCAGGTATCTAAAAGGTACACTTGATTATGGTATTAAGTATAATGATGCATCTAATGTTGAGTTGACAGGTTTGTTTCATGGAGCAGTAAAAAGCAACCTACTGTATCTTTGTCTTCTACTGAAGAAGAATATAAAGCCCTGTGTGCAGCAACTTGTGAAGCTGTTTGGTTAAGAAGACTTCTTCGAGATGTTGGAGAAGAACGAAAGGAACCTACAATGATCAAAAATGACAATCAAAGTCGAATCAATATTGGGAAGAATCTGACTTTTCATGCAAGGACAAAGCATGTTGAAGCCCAGTATCATTTTGTTCAAGAAAAGTTGCAGTCAAATGAAATAACTCTTATGTATTGTAATACTAGTGAAAATGCTGCTAATATTTTCACTAAGCCTTTTGGAAAGATTAAGTTCGAACTCTTTAGGGAGATGCTAGGTGTAGAAATCAATCCATTCTCCATTAAGGGGGAGACTTGGAAATAATGGAGAAAACTTATAAGCTTCACTTGTGAGAATCACTTGTAGGCGTGTTAAGAGTAAAATCAAGTAAACTCAGATTTTTAGGGTTTTAGAGGTAATTTTCAAGTAAAATCAGATTTTTAGGGTTTTAGAGGTAATTTGAATTTTTAAAGTTTCATGTATTTCAGAACCTTATCTCAAGGATTTTGCCCAATTTTAAACCAATCCAAACAAAATAACCTACCAAAAAGTAAATCCTGATGAAAGATATTGCAACATTAGATCATTCCAAAAGAACATGAATAACATGAAATACATTGCTCATGGCATGTAATAAAATCGGAGCAGAAAACTGTGACATTGACGCACCTTGTACATGGAGTGTGCTGACAGGAAGGAGAAAGACGCAAGATAAGCTGGTTCAATTAATCAAACATATATAGAAAAGCTTGCTTTGGATTTTCATGCAACTGTGAACAAGAACGAGTTTCTGTGAACTACAAGATCTCCATGGTGGCTATTATATTCTACTTTATGCTGCTACTTACAATTTCTTCAAATTTTCCCATGGCAACTGATGGTAAAGACAGAGGAACTACGATTCCTTGGAAGTCTTTCATCAGAGGAACCGAGAAATTTGACACCCCTGGTGCTACAACTGACGCAAAACCTCCATACACTGCTTTCCCCCACCCAAAATCAGACTTGGCATATCCAACTTTGACACATCCGTAATAATATAAGAGCCTCCGATTACAAAGTGTGTGCGCCCTTTCACCTCCATCAGATCGATCGCAGATCGAAGGTATTAAGTTCACAGCGAAAGACAGCGGTTGGTGAGTTAGATCCCAGGCTTTTGCCTCGGCCCAGGCAAAGCTTATTGCATCACCATAGTAACCGGCCGGAAGAGGCGGTTGAAATCGAGAACGAGCGTCTAAAGCAAACAACAAGCTCAAATCTTGGTGGCAAGGGAGATTCAGAGCCTTCGTTCTCGACTGCCACAAGCACGCCGATACTTGCTGCCTTCTACCTGTCATTTTAAGGCCTCAATTTCTCTTAACCCAAAGAAGAAAGATTTAATGCTCATTTCATCCTGAGGCGCCGTTAATTGTTTATATTCATCTGGCGTCTGTTGGTCATATTCGTGGTGGGGAAAT